>JARK01001364.1:1265044-1309264 GCA_000688135.1 Ancylostoma ceylanicum | reverse complement strand
GGGGGGGGGGGGCTTCTCCGACCTCCCCCCCCCTTTCCTGTCTACCACTGGCTCCAAGGCATAACAAGCTGGATGGGATTCCTGAATTTGTTGTAAAGGAAACATACGTAGGTGGTTGCACATACGTATCTGCAACCAGCTGATTTGTATCGGAGTCTCGGTTCCCCTCTGAAGCGACGAAGACATTTCTAGTTTTTTCCTTGCTCAACTCTCATTAACACGTTTCATATTTTGTAATATCTGTTCAATCTATTTCGCAATGATTTTTCGAGCGAAACTGTATTCATTTATATTGACAACATTGTACAAATGTATATATTAACACGTTAACATTAATTGCGCTCCGTTTTTCAGACCACTTCAGAAGTTGTATTTTACTTTGCCAAAATATTGCGAAAATTTCCAAATGAAAGGACGGAAGAGACTTCATTTGTTCAACTAAAAAAGAAAAAGTGATCTGACAATAAGTTATGTAAGAAACTTTCCCATATATGTTAGTGTTTCAGAAATACTCTCAAGAACTACAACTTTTATGCAATAAAAAAATGCGCATACTACATAAAGAAACTCGTAAGTATATCTACAAGGTATACATTAATATACAGTGATATCATACAGCAATCTTACAACAACATTGTCTTCACCTCGAATTAAGTACTTGTCAACAAAAAGTGACAATTAATGAGTGCAATTAAAATAAATGCATCGACACAACAGGAGCTACTCAGTAATAAGTATTTTGGATAAGAATCCCAGAGGCATCATCAGTCCAGAGCTGCTAGTCGGTGTGACGGCGATGATACTCTTTTGCGGTGATGTGAGTGCGCGGTCGAGGATCAAGCGTGTAGTTACCAAGATTCACAACGTAGTCGTCATCAACTGTTTTTAGTGAAATTCGAAGCACTTCTCGAAAACCCTGGAGAAAAGAACTTTGCAATGTTTGGTGGAATTGGAAGTACTAAGAATGACAGAGGATGTGTGAAGAAATGTTTTGATAGAATTATTGGCAAATGAAAAACTTATCTACACACTGCTAACAATTCTTTCATACAGTGCGTTTCATAATTACGGGCACACTCCTGAAAATTCCGGTACCCGCTAAAAGAGTCAGCATACCAGAAAACCTGAGTCTACGTTGTTTCCCTTTTTATCATGAAAAAGGCCTGCTAGATTTAGCATCTCACTCTTGAATAGACCGTTCCATGAGTAAAGACGCAGCTTTTTTCCGTTGATAAGCAAATACAAAACCCGTCCCATATGTATTATGAATAACACCAAATTATGAGCCATGTGTTAAATTTTCAAAACAGTCCACCCACTCTAAATGTCAATGTTAGGAAAAGTAGAGGAAATCCGGGTTGGAATAACAAATGCAAGATTTCATGTATTTTTCGGAAGAATTTGATATTCATTAATTTCAATTTAATTTCATTATACATCTTAGAAATAGAATTCAAGAAGTGACTGTTTTGCATAGTTCCTCATGGTTCCTATGAGGATGTATCGAGGAAGCTCAGTTTTGAAACAGTTACCATTTACTATTTCATTGCCGATGGCATCACTACCGTCCTGAATAACAGTTCTTTTCCTTTCAGAGGCGGTGTTATTGGTGTTACTCAGCGGTTTATGAAAGCACTACCAAATGTCAAGAGGAACTGTTGGTTATACATGTGCACACATCGATGGCGCAAATGGGAAGAAGCGGGGTGGAGAACAATTCTGGGCACCGTAGACGGTATCAGTTTTGAATGGCTTCTTAACTACATCGTTAGCTGTTACATGATTTCCTTCAGCTTTGAATATGGTGCTAGTAATTGGAAGTTTCGAAAAAGATTCATAATGTTTCACTAAACTGAATTGCGAACACTCATGCGTACCTCCTGACTAAGAAAAAAGAGTCCCGATTTTCTAGAGCTAATAGACTGCTATTTTAAATGTAGGCGTAGTAAGCCACTTAGTGAATCCGAGGTAATTGGTTAATTCTAGGTACTCACCTTGCAGTAATGTATAACCTCCACATAAGGCTCAATATCTCCAATTTCGCTCTCATGTCCACTTAGCATGAAAGGTTCTCCATAGGAGGCAGGAGTTTGTGCCAGTATGTCATCAGAGTCGAAGACTTGCAACAACCACACTGAAAAAAATGGGAGCTGGTAAGTTGTTGTCATTATAGACATGGCTAGAACTCTAATCTGCGGAACTCTAATCTGCATTGTGGATTTTCACCTCTCTCATATAGCGTTGCCAAGCTCAGTATTTGATAATATTTATTCACAATAATTCTGCTCAACTCAACAACGCCTAATTCCTTGCGTACAGCTCTTTTTGAATATAAGGGTGTCGGATATGTCATTTAGGTTTCTTTTTTTTTGGATTGCTCTCTTTTGCTTTTCTGCAAGTTGTATGGCGCATCTTCGGCTGAGAAAAATAACCAGAGCGAAAATAAAGAAAACCCAGGAAATTGTCCTAGAAAGAGTAACCGATCAACCATAGATTGGGACCCTGGAATTGACTTTGGATTGAAAACGACTATTTGCCTCATTTTATTTTTTGGTTGTCGCAGACCTTTTTCTCTGATTGCTGGCTGAGATGTGTATGCAAATGCAAAAATTTTCCATGAAGTTCATAAATCGACACTTATGGAGGCGAAGACGTTTCATTTCAACAATTTTGTAGATATTTGATTTTTGTAGATAAAAATGTTTCCGTTGCCATGCTAGTGCATATTCGAGAATGACAGCTCATTATCGAGGAAAAAATGCTCATCAAAAAGGGCGGTATTGAATCTGCCAAAATATGAAGTTGAGGAAAAAGTTAGGATGTTAACCAATTGTCGGTTTATTGTGCTCCTGAACACATAACCTAGTTAGAATCACGGGTTGCCACTGCTTACCGTGGTGCTTTCGGATAATAACCACTTGGAAGCGATCTGATCCCTGTATGTTCGCAAAATATCCAGCAGTAATCGCATTGCGCCAAACAAAATTCGTATCTTACAAATGTTTATTGACAAAAAAATTGTATTTTATTCTCAGAACGAAATATTGCGTTGCATTTGCTTAATGAACCCTCACTCTCCAGCTGAACGAGTCACTTTCCGCTCATTTATCGTTAAACTTAATCAAAATCCGTACGGGGGTATTCTTTTGCTTTGAACTCCGGGTTAGGGGGGGGGAGGAAGGAGTAGACAGCGTAGTCTCGATTTTTTTAACGAGCTGATCTTTCTATATTTTTCTTTTTGTTGTCTTTCATCATTGCTTGCAAGAAATTTGCTTACTCTACTACCAGGGTGGGTGTTCAGCCTCCTCAAAAGTGTTCTATAGTCACTTTCGCAACTGTGTAGGAAGGCATTTTTTCAGTATTCAGTAAACTTAAGCCTAATGTTTGCAGAGGGATCTTCAAAGGGAAAAGCTTAACACTTCCACCAAGTACATACAACCGACATTAGGTTGGATGTCAGGTTGAAGTTGAGTATTATTCGCTTCTAAAAAACGTTATATTTTCGATCTTATTTTTTTGATTGCTTACTTGGTTCAATTAGGTTGGTCCGGAGGTCTTGCAACAACATTTATTTTTCAATCCAAATTTTCTTGGTCTTGAATCGGATTTCTTTGGCAATAGAATGTTCTACTACTCCTCGGCTATAAAAATGGGCCGACCATGTCCCATCTATGAACGATGTTGATCTATGAATGATGTTACGATTGTTTCAACTGTAAACTATGGTGCAAGACTTATTACTTATTAAAACATATCAGCTAAGTTTATTATTTAAAGCAAAGACGTAATTTCTGCGGGACATACTTATCATTTCATACCATCTCTGAAACACAAGGAGTTGATTTTTGTGTTCATATGAAAAACGCGGAAAAAACCCCGCTGTGCGGGAGCTCCATCAAATCACACTCTTTCTCCAGAAAAAAAACAGCTTCAACGCACAAATTCCTGTACAACAATAAGCATAGCGCTTTTATTGTTGCTATAGACAAGAGGCTGTGTTCCAACACCGTTCTGCGAAGCTGAATCATCTAGGGCCGCACGACGCCAAATTATTAAACAAACAGCATTTGAGAGGCAGGAATGGTATTACCGTATCACTTGATTTTAGATTGGAAAAGCTAAGTACTCGGATAGAATTCCATGAAATTTTTGGAGGGAAAAATCCGAAAGAGTCCATTAATATTCCTGCTAGTTCCTTTTGCATTCTTATTTGAAAAGGAATTTTTCTCTGATGCCGCATTTTTAGTGTTTTTCTGGTAGAGGTTACGCTTTTCTCCTCTTTGGGAAATAGGACATTTACAAAAAAAAAAGAAAAATACTGCGTCAATGTAAACCGCTTCTGCTCCAGTTCTCTTCCTTAAAAATTTCAAACAACGTAAATTGGAGCAAAACCTTTGCAGAAATCCAAGAAAAAAAAAGAAGAATGTCATGAGCATTTATGTCCTTGAAGCTAAGTAATTCATTGTTCAGAAAGGTCAGGCAAAGCTCGGAAATCCAGACTCACCACCACTGAAATCCTCCTCCATCAGTTTAACATCTATGGGGATGATATTCCTTCGATGAAGGCACACAAACCTCCCACGAACTATTACTTCTGTTCCGTGGATAACAACAGCGCATATGAATATCCATAAGAGCTCGTGGACGTGCGCCATGAAAACTAATAAGAAAAACGGCTTTCCAACGTAAAACACGCAAATACTACTCAAATACTGATACGTTGATTACGGATATGAATATGCAGTAAAAATCCATCTGTTTTTGTGCTGTTAGTAATCGCTTAATTACAAAATCTAAGGAATAAACACACATGAAACTTGTACCGACTGGCTCAGAGTTGTACCCCTCAGAGCCACATCACGTTCTTTTACTGTTTTGCTAAAATTCTATTTTATTTATTTTTCCAACTTCATTACGTACAATAAGCATCGTTGGACATGCGTTTTGCAAAGACTCGGGAAGCACGCATCGCGGCCGCGTCGCTCGTGGTGGAATCGTTGCCATGATGGCAAATCAGGGGGCTTTCTTGATAGTTAAATGGTTCCCTCATTAGTTGACATGAAATAGGATGAAAAACTATTAGGAAAACCGTATAACCTGCTATTACGGCGGCGATTCTAGACGCGGCCGCGGCGCGTGCTTCGCGAATTCGTGAAAAACGCACGTCCATCGACACTCACTATACCATAAGTAGTCTTTTGTCGCCCCTACATTCAAATATGACTAATTTTACGAAAATACGAAATGGATAGAAAGCGTTACGGAAATATGCAGATAAAATCTTGAAGGATGATATAAGGGAACGAAATTTAGAAAAAAAAAAGATCCGACTGGTGACGACTTGCTGTGGATTCAGCCATAAGCACAGAACTCCAAGGGAGCTGTTACGCATGAATCAGGAAAATATATGCGATTCTATTCAGCAACATTCTGCTTTTACGTACGGTGAGCAGTTTAAAGCGAAACCGCGCAAGTCATGTGACAATTGCAAAAGAAGAGATGTTTCCGATTTCTTCAAACATTTACTGAGAAAACAAAATCAACACGCGAGAGACTTGCGTGGACACGGAAAAAAAAATCTTGCGCAAAGGAAAAGCTAATGAAATCTGGAAGACATGCAAAGCTCAGAATAAAGAGAAGTATGCTTTGGCGGAGCTCTTGCTCTCACAAAAAGCGCTGATACTGACCAGTTTTGACGATTGAAGATTAAACACGCAGATATATGAGTCACTGATTAAACATGCTCCCGATAAATGGATGCAAAGTTTGTGGAAATCGGAACGCCTAGGAGAAGGATCGCTAACTGTAGGTTATCCTGGAAAAGAATGCAACAGAGAATTGGAGGAGCTATATCATGGCTTGAGATGGGGTGCAGGATCCTATGATGACATTAAAAGATCAAAGTTCAAATGTCAGCTTGAATTAGAATTCAATGTATTTAATTTTTTTTTCTTCTGAAATTTAAGCCAGAAGTCGACTGTTAAGAACAAGATGTAAAACCTACATCTATGCAACTTCTAGGACAGGATTGGACCTGTTTTATTTTAATTCTTTACCGTACACCTACAAGTATCCACAAGTTTCAGGATCACATTGGACGGAGTTCAACACAGAATCCACGAGTTATCGAAATACATGCGGCTAACAATACAAAGAAAACTATTTCGTACATGTAAGCATTGGAACACCCATTCGCAGAATAGCTGAATGAATGACGCCTGAATGAGTCAAATTATGATGAATGGTAGATGAGTAAGCTTAGAAAATGTTTTAGCATCCGATTTTCGCCTCCAACCAACAGTCAACTACGAGACTGAAGAGTTCAACCATGGTTGAGGTGGAGGAGCGCGCCGGCTGAGTTCACCCCACGTATTTGCTCGTTCGGCCTCTCTCATGGAAACCGGCTCCGGTTCGGTAAGTAATTAACAGAATCTGCTTACATTTGCGTCATCTACTCTTTTTTCGCTATGGAACTCTTTACTAAGACACAAGAGATGCGTTCGGAGGAGTAATGCATGAGTGTGCAGAAGAGTACACAGCCAGTGCTGGCAAGTTCTGCGCAGTGCCGTCCCAACAAACAATGCATTAACAATAGACACCTAACGGGAAGAAGCTGAATAGTTTCTCCAAGTGTACTGATGCGTGTACTTTCAACAAACGTCAGCGCTGATTAATAGTGGATACTCAAGCAACAGAAAAAAATCTGATTCGTTAGTGTCCTGTTGCTTATACTGTCCTGTCCTGTCCTCTTTAAGGATGGAATGTATGTTTTCTCAAGGTGTTCTTATAATAAGAAACGGTGTGTAAACATTCAAAATTCTGTAGAAAAATCTGCGGGCGGCTAGCGCCCCTCAAAATTTGGCTGAAATGGTTTTTTGAGGTGGTGAATCTAGTAGTTATGCCAGAACAATTCCAGGTCAAACGCTTTTTTTGGGAACACAACTTGGGGATGTTCTTAAAATTATGAAACGCACTATAGCTCAAGCGTTACAGTAGTTTTTTTTACTTAAAACTTTTTTCTGAGACCTATCCTAGCAGGTCATATCTTGGAGAACGCTAGCGTAAATTAATTATGTTATATCATTTACAAGACTAGCCCAGCTAGATTTAACATAGAGGCTTTGGCACATTAAAGAAGCAAAGCATTGGGCCCAATATTTACGCATGTTACCTAGCTAGCCGCTGTGATAAAACCCTGAGAAGTTGAAGAGAATATTCCGGTAAGGTTGAACATGTTGAAAGATGGATTTCGGTGCTACTGAATTTCACATTCAGCAGAAAAATAAGTCCAGCAAATAGCTTGACTCCACACTGTTTGTAGATTTTACTTATTTATCCATCGCTCTTACCACATTCCTGGATTTCTGTAGCTGCTTTTGTTCAGAGCGCTGAGCTATGTTGAGTAAGCGCGATATTCCGCCTGCCACGTCACATGATTCGTTACAGAGGCTAAAATACATTTTGGGAAATAAAAGTTCCCTTGAAATTCCGAGAATTTCTTATGTGAGCCCGTTTCGGCTTCCATAATTTTGCAACAACTCATTCTAACTGCAGTACACAATTTGATCAGATGAACAACTTGAATAACACGTGCTGAATGATACGCATTTCACTCAGTCTCGATTTTGTTGACAGTGAGTCAATTGAGTTACTCAACTTTTCGTTCTCTTTCCTAAAGTTGCTATCTTCATTACCTGAATCCCTCCGTGTAGTTCTTGCCAGAGATGAGCGGAACTCATGTGTAAGACCGGAAGTCGGAAGTTGAGAGAGGCTTGAAATACGGCAAATTTGGAGGGAGCAAGAACAGTATCTTAGACTTCGCATAACTAAGTTGCCAAAAATTCTTCAGGAACCCAGGAGCTATATGATTGCATGACGTTATAATTAAGAAAACTTCCGACTTCCAAAAACCGGAATTGTGCTCATCCCTGGTCCTAACATTCAGTGTCTGCAGTAACTCGGAAGTTAGTCCATCCAAGATGGCAACGCCTATTCGAAAGCAGTATTGAGTCCTTCGAGTCAAGGCTCTACCAGATAGTAATGTAGATGAATACTTTCGAAAAAAGTTCTTCATAGACGTATCAATTTCTCACATGTTGTAGATTATCTCCCACGCTGTCTCGCTATGGAAGAAATCAAAGCTGGCCGATTTCTTAACTCTTATAATTTTTCCTCCCCTGATTTGCTTGTCAATTTTTGCTGAAAACGTATTGTGATGCGATTTTTCACAATGTCCACACTACCACTCAAAGTACCTCCTCCTTCCCATCACATAAATTCTCAAATCTTCTCCATTTGTATCCATGGTAAATCATCGGGCACCTTGACCTTCAACGCAGAAGTTGAAGAATTTTTTCTTAATGTTGTAGGCTATACATACGTTGTTATCAGCTAATGTTTTCAAGTACAAAGTGCTCCATAATCTCTTGCACACCATATTTAATAATGCCATAAGGGTTGCATTCAACATAAGAGCATTATATCTATGGTTACTCTAAGACATCTCAGTAGCAACTTAAATCTCCTATCGGATGAGCATGAACATGTCGCCATTTGCTTTTGTAACTTCTCAGGCTTGAGAGAGGATTGCGGCACAGTGGTGTTCCTTGTATATATTCTCTCAGAGCTTTTCCTCAGCTTTTTGCTAAAAGTTCAAACTCATGTGTGATATAGAGCTTGGTCTGCTCTTAAATCCTGATTGCATACAGCAATCCATCAGATTTAGATAGACGTTATAGTAGAGCTCATTTTCATCAAGGGCTTCACGCACCCAAGGTGACCCACTTGGTATGATCACAGCTGATTCTAAGTCCAAGTGAAGCGTCATCTTGGCGCCGTTCATTTTGAATTAAAGGCGGCAAGGTGTATTCTCTTCCAGACTGCTGCGCGAATAAAATTCTGTGAAGTCTTGATGGTATTAATCACAAGAAAAGTAAAAGAAATCAGCTCACACATGCCCTTTACTCAAAAATTTGCTGAAATTTTCAAAGGTAGGATCCCGGTCCAACCTTGGAATTCCACATTATTTTCTACGTCTACGCCAAAGTTTTGAAGGGAAATGGGAAATGTCTTCAGTTCGAAGATGACAGTGTCGTATTGTGCCGTGATGGGGACGCTCTCCACCTAACTTCGAGTTATTACAAAAGCAAATGGCGATATATTCCTGATCCGATAGGTGATTTGGGTCGGTACTGAGTTGGGTCAGTGTCGCCATGACGTCGAATTCACCCGCTATGGCCTTACTAAATATAGTTTGCGAAAACTTGACTTTTTTTTCGCACTCAAATTCTTCGACTTGCTCTTTATGGAGCTAATGAAAGCACATTCTATCAGCTATCATGGGTAATTGCTCTCTTCCATTTTCTTCTCCTTTTACTGATTAAACAATATTAGGCTCACGATTCCAAAGGATCCAGTACAGATTGCTTTCATCGCGAATCTTTGACGAATTGGCGAAAACAATCAGGTTAGGTCATGTGCAGTGCGCACAACGATAGCTATGTACCAGCCATTCATTCTTTCATGTGAACTTCTAACCCTTTTGCTTGCTCTAGTAACAAAAAAATGTATGTTGTTCAAATTGACTCCTGATTTCCTAGAGATTCTCTTTGGGAAAGGTGTTAGCAAAAATTGAATGATTATACATCTTTTCAATCAGGTCCAGCTTATGGTTTACCGCCGATGGAGCAGTAGCAGGATCACATATGTGCCTTATGTAAGGTGACCCAAAGTCTTTGGCCGAATTTCAACTGCGGCAAAAACTCTACATACATGCTAAGAAAGGATAACCAAACTACAGCGGTTGATTAGTGTTGGAATGGAAAACAAAAAAATGGCAGGGAGATCCCAGAAGTCTCGCCTTTATTGGTGTTATGCAAGCAAAAATGCACCTCAGCAGAATTGCGCGTAGACATCTGCACCTTGTCATCAGTATACTCCCACATCTTCTTCAAAGAGGTCCTCAGATCTCATTTCTAGGTGTGTGCACCTCTAAGATTTTGGGTTTCGAAATACCTGTACTTTGGGCTAGGGAATTCATTTTATACTATTAAAAAGTCACCGGTCCAAACGGTAGGTGGCAGCAGTGAATTTTCTCGAAAGAGTTTTGATATGCGCACGTAATATACTTCTTAGATTATTAACTATCGGTTGGCGTAATGAATCTGAACCTTTGAACAGACCAATCCCAACATTCAAGACGTTCGAGACGTGAATCCTGAAATTTTTTCTCCGGTCCTGGTGGAAGTGCTCATCTACTGAGGTCACGACTTCATTGAGCACAACTTGACTATCCTTATGATGTTCTCCAAAATTGATGAATAGTTTGCATACTAACCTCATGCCCTTGTGTGGCGGGAACCATACTCTTTGCTTATCTTCTGTTTGGTCAAAATTCCCTCTGTTCCGAACAGACAGCTAGGAAAAGGCCCACAACGGTGCCTTGTGATAGCTGAGCAATTCATATATTTTTATTTCTCTATAAGATTAATGGGATGATATTATGGAATACAAGTGAGAACAACTTGAATAACGTTCTGAAAGCGAAAGCTGTTGTTTAAATATAGCTAAAATTCGTTCATCACCATTAGCTGTGAAAACGAGTCGTTTCCTTCTTTTCATAGAAAAACCTCGAACATGCCTTTTCTGGAAGCCCAGACCTGTGAATGATGGCATGACAAATTGATTTCTTGTTTCTACGCGAAGTTCGTTTGTCTTTCTACGATAGTGGGTGACAAGACCCATTCATGAATCTGTGGTGGTTGTGATTATTCCCATAAGGAAAAACATGGAAAAACACTGTTGTGGGAGTTAGAGTGAATTCAGTCTCAAATCGAAGCAGTTTCGGAGACATTGCTAGTAGTGGTTGTGTTTTTTGCACTTGCAGCTCTTCTTTTGCTGCTACATCTTTCTATGGACTTTTTAGAGCGCTTGATTTAGAAGCTCTTTTTTTCGTTTTTCGTCAGCAGTGTGTTGTTTCATAATAGTTTACCCGTTAGGGAAATTGCTCCAGAAGCGAAATCAGATGATCATGCAGCTTGCTAGGAAATTTTTCAGTTTTCATTCTAATGCACTCCGCCTGCAAGAGGTTTGTATGTGTGCTCCAATAACAGGAGGGCTGTTCATCGTTCGTTCGAACGAGGGACAGTTGTTTTGTTTTCAGCGAATGTTTTGTTTCTATTCCGGCAAATGAGTAATCATGCGATGAACGCTAATCAAACAGTATAAACCTCGAATCTCTCCTACTTCAGTTCTACTCCTATCACCATCTTTTTAGCCCCACTTTGCCTAAGTCTCGTTCTACGTGCTCCAGATCTGCTTTATTAGGCACTTTTTTTCTGAACTAGATCTTAAGCAGTCTTATTAACCTATTTGTATGAAGCACACTTTATGCTGTAAACCAATGTCGTCTGACTAAATTCTGGAGTGTCTCAATCATTCCCCGACAATCCAAGATGCGTTTTCTTATCAATTTATACGACTAAATTTTATATCAGAGAGCTCTGACCAGATCCTCTCTTTGTCAGCCTCCCAAGTTCCTCGCCTTCGCTATTTTTCCCCACAGAATTCTCTTCTACGACTTTTCCATTGTGAACCAGACCTGTAATGAAAGGACAAGTTATTTGTTTCGCACCTCCAACGTGTAATCGGCAGTAATAAAGTTATGGAAATGCTCTTAAATTATTAGAGTTAGGTCTACTTTGCACATATCCTCAACCCTTGTGTGCTATTTCACGCTCACAAGGGTTGAGAGTCTGTGGAAAGTAGAATAGCACTCAAATTTGTTTGTCTGATCACCTTTTAATGCAGTTCGCGGTGTCCCGTAAGTAAGAATACAGTGAAGGCTAAGCCAGGTATCCTGCTTCCACTAAGAGAACACCGGTGTTCACCGTAACCCTTTCATCTAATCCGTGTTAGAATAGGACAGAAAAACTAGTCGTTTTCCTTCAGCGAACGGTGAAATAGTCTTTCCCGGGAGCTTCTTCTCAGGACTTCGGGGCGTTAACTTAAACGAAAATTGGTAATTATTTTTGAAACAGTTTTTGTTACACGCACTAAGAAGCCAATAATTAGCTATCCAGGTTCTCACGATTTCTTGTGTCGAAAACTTTGAAGGACCCTCATCAGATTTCTGTAAATTTATCTTCACATGCGAAAGAAGCAAACTTGAATCAAGAGTCCATACATTTGGCACTGGTGTCGAACGTCAGGAGCTCTGCTGGTCGCAGCAGCAGCTCCCGCAAGTTTCGCGTCTTTGTTTCCTGAATGTTCCTTGCGGGGCATTCAGTTGAGAGGAACTCTGGCGCCGATGTTCCTAGACTTGCTTGGGTGCTAGACCTTTTTCGTGCATGTTTAGTGGTAGACACTACTGTAAATCGTTGGTGAGCGCCAGAAGTTTGTGAGACATCAGTTCCAGGATCATTAGCAGTCCTAAGCAGCGCATTCAATGTAAATTGCTTGAGGTAGTTCTAGAAGAAACAAGTGCTTCTGCAAATATAGTGGAAGAAATTTCAAAGTTCCTTGTAGCGGGTGCTATGCAATAGGATACTGTAGTGCGGTCGCGTTACTGTGAAGTTTTGGAGCAGCTATTCTGTACATTTGTTTGAACATCGATACGCTGATCTCCACCACATCATCATCACCTAACAATTCACTCATTGGCGGTCGCAGCAATTCGTATGCGATTTTTTCGACCGGCAACTTTTTGACGTAATCGCACGATAGCGATTTTACGCGCTCCTGCGTTTGTCGCCGCCATTCGCCTTGAAGTAGTATAAAAACGCGTTGTTGGATTGAACGCGTGCCGACGTCGTTCCAAATCGCGGCGATATCGTAGGCGGAGAATGAGAGGCGCGCGCGAATCGCCCCATCGACATCATAATCGTTGATGGTATTCAGTTAGCATTCACTCATCCGCCACAAAAGATTGAATGGTTTGATGAACCATCAAATTTGACGGCTTGACACTGTCGTGGTAGAAATGTGGCCGTAAAGACGTGCGACTCGCGTTATGTGGTGTCGTTCGACGAGGTTTTGCTGTCATGGATTCTCACCGCATTCATTCACCGCTTCCTATGAGTCATTTCGGGCCAAATTGAATGGAACGGAGGGTGTGGGTTCTGGACAGTTGTCGCTGAGTTCTTCCGTCTATATGCTGTTATTACGTCGAACAAGCGTCGCTTAGGTCTACTGCTCTAGAAGGAGTTCATTTTAGTTACAACTATGCTGGTTTAATTTCCTACTCATCACAACGCCCACTTTAGTAATTTCTTCAAACTTATTTTAGACCGCTTTGTCTGCCAAAATTATTCAACTTTACTATTCTTCTTGAGATGCCAGACCATACCCGAATTATGCGACGTTTTCTGTGCGTCTACCATTTGTACAATAGTTTCAGACTCTCTTACTTTTAACTGAAAGGCACTGAGCAAGTGATAACATGAAAAAAGGAAACCAATCACAGGTTTGCGAATTTTGAACACCAGTAGTAACCTCCTAGGCATCTTTATCGAAAATGTTGTCGTCTTGGATTAAATTAAAGAGGCACCGAAAATGCCCTGCTCAGCTCAACTTCTTGGAGCAAGAATCTCTGGAAATTCTTAACTAATAGTTATGGACCTTAGCAAAACCTTGGAGTTTCCAGTATTTCGTAACACTATGCGCCTATTCATCGCACTTCTCACTTTCGCCTTCTCACATCTGCTTTATTTTTGTCGACTAGTTTTGGTTATTCATTAGTTATTCGTAAATACTAACTACTTATTTTTTACTGGTAACAGTAACTGGATGCCATGCTGTTACTGATCTCCACCTGATATGGTGCTTCAAGCAATATTTGAGCTAGAAATCTCGAGTGAAACACCATTATTTGGGAAAATTCGAAGGCATTCTCGCCGTAGGTTCAAGCTTGGAATTGATGGTGTTACCGTAGCTCATATTCAAAGTTTCAGGCAAGGATTTCTTTTAGATAACTTGGTTGCATTTCTGCTGACCGAATTCCTTTAAAACACGTAATTACAAAAATATTTCCCAGTTTGTTCAAATTCTCAGCTATGTTTAGTGCTCCATTCAAATCCCCCATAGCTACAGTATCCACAAAGTCGACGTTTATTTACTTTAAAGAAACGAATCTTCCGCTATGTTCGCGAATTCGTGTTTATTTGGAGCGTTTTTGTGCTGGGAGAACGTTCATAATGGAAACGGAACTGTTCGCCGGCATAAACAGTCCCTTTTAGGGGCCGAGGCTTCTGCTCGCGCCACTTTCTTTTGTTTCGGCGAAATGGAAAATTCGAAAGAGACGGGGCTAGCTCAGTGCTTGCTGCTTCAAACCTCCTCACACCTTGTTTACTTCTTACTGTACTGCACTGTAATTACTTATTACCGAGTTATTGGTTAATTGTTGAAATAGTGCGAAGTACAGCGTGACGCCTTTCGGTGAGCTAATTAACACCACATGGTCCTTCTTTTGACAACATACGCCGCCAGTCATACATTTCTCCCACGTACTTGCGTAGGATTGGAAGAAAATAATTTTCGTTGGCGAAACTGTAGCCCAAAAGCTAATTTAGAGAGCAAAATAAGGGGGTTGAGATGCGGGGGGGGGGACAGGAACGAGCGTTTTTTCCACATGTTGCCTCTATTTCTGCTTTGGCGAGAATTCGTGGACATGCCAACGAATTTAACGTTCGTTCAAGGAGAAAATCCTCGGAAGATAAAGTGAAAATTTCTGCAGGGAGGGTTTCCAGATTCATAGCGAAATAATGGTAAGTCCTACAGTGAAATTTGTTTTGAAGAAGAATCGGTGGACATTGTTAATTCTAAGGATTGTTGTCAATCCGCTGACTAGATGTAACTGCTCAACCACTATTTTACTCGACTCTACTCCTAAGTAATTTGTATGTTATCAGCTTGGAGGTGAGCCAAAGTTGCAAATATCTGTATGAATGAGTGCGTCCTTGGTATGAATTGGCGACATTTTTGAAGCTGAAAATTTACCGGACTTTTGGGCCATCAGCTCTTAAAGCTGCTGTGATGTGGGACATCTTAAAGGATATGGACCTGTTGCCACTTTTTCACTGACTGTGTTCACATGCATAATTAAAAAGGGTTCTGTAGAACCATAGTGTTCCTAAGCGGCTAGCTATACGCTCTTTCAAGCCTTTTCTATAACATCTACAAATTCTTCCATGAAATCCTAGATATGCCAGCTTCATCTGCCCCCAACTTCGCATTGTTTTCTGCTTACCCAACGCTTGACTTGTGATACGTACCATCCAACGAAACGCGTGCCACATCCAGGAAAGTCCACCATCTCAAAAATATCCTGCTGTTACTTATTTGGAGCTCCTCTGCTTGCTCGTGGTCATTGTTATTGTTTATTTACTCGTTCGTTGACGAGCATCGGCCACTAACCATGCCAACTATCCACTCGACATATATGTACACACACGGATCGCGCTCAGATCTCATAAATTTGGCTAATAACTCGTAGCTTGAGCATTACTCAAAGGAACATTTTACGTCTGGCTTTTGGGCCTTCTGGATTATTGCTACAGTAAATTATTTTTGTTCTTGTTGCTGTATAAAACTTGTTTCTTTGGAAAAGTAAAATTAGTTCATGTCTAGTTAACGGCAGAGCTCACCTCGAGAAACATCATGTACTACCTGGTATTACCAGCTGCACTGGTATTTTTTGCGGATGGTTACCACCATAAGTTCTGGAGAGTATCCGAATAGATCCTGAATTCCGCGGAATTTCATAAGCTTCCGAATTCTTGCCTAACACTGCATAGGATCAAACCATTATGTATTTATGTAATTATGCAATTTTAATATATAACTCTAATTATATGTAACTAACTATGTAACTATAAGTATATAACTATATGTAATTTTTCAAGGGAACTAGCAATAGGTTCGAATATTTTAGCTAATCGGAAAACAGAAAGCTATAGCCACACCTCCTCAACTAACCTCTATTGTTGTATTATTCGAACTACCCCATGCTGATCCCTTTTATCCACGATCTTTGGCATATATCATATAAACGGCTAAGTTTTTCGTGCTAATGTCGTCGTAGAGTTGTTGGGACAACCGGTTGGGTTCCAGAACGATCAAAATCTCGGATACGGAAATTTCCGTGAGTTCTGCCCTTCAGCGATCGCCATACCTTGCGTAAATCTATGCCCACAACATCCTGATGTAGATTACCATACCTTGCGTAAATCTATGCCCACAACATCCTGGCATAGATTCCATCCAAGTTTTGCTCGCTTTCCTAGAAATTTCTCATGTTTTCTTTAGGAGTTCTAGTGGAAACTAGAAGTATGGAATCAGAAGTGTTCATTGCAATATCAAGTGCCCTTGCTACTTGCTGCATTTTCAAAACAACAATTGTTTTGTGACTCTCGTTGGGTTCGCAAACTTTCGCCAGAAAAAAAAACAACGAAGCCAGATGTTATAGATTAGATGCGTGCGGTCACCTTTTACAGTGTACTAATGAGGTGTGGATGATTGCGCCAGGTCCGGGCACTTCACGGCTACGATATCGCAGCAGACCGTGTTGCCTGAAGCACTGACGCCTGCTCGCAAGATGCAACACATCTGAACAACACGCCTCTTTTGTACGGTTGTTGAGAGTTAACCAGCGGAGATTATACTGTAGGCGATTCTACCAGTTTTCTCCTTGCTTTCCCCCTCTTCTTGGCTATGTATCGCTGTTCGTCGCATCTTGCTTTCTTGCCAGATACCGTACATGATTTGTCTGAAGAAACTTCCGCAAGAAGCAGACACGCTACTATGCCGTAAATTCACTCAGCTGCATCCGTCCCAATAGTATATTTGGCGTCAAAAAGCGAAACTTTTGCGACGATGTCAACGTGCACCTGCAACGGGCCGAGTGTTGCCACCTGCTCGCATCGCCCTTCTTCTGTCTTGTGTCACTTGAAACATGTAGAGTGTATTGACTAAATTGCTTGTGAAACTGTCTCCTATTCATATTCTTGGGATCATTCCACAGAGACTGGGCAAAATTACTAGCTGAACCCGTTAGACGCCTCTTTACATCTTCACTTACCCATATTCCGAGAATCGCGGAAGTTAAAGGATATTGTTCTTTGCTGAGGGTGTCAAGTCTTCTGATGTGTCCTCTTCTTTCCTGGAACTTGTCACCTTCCAGTCAAGCATATTGTCCGAATTCTATATTTTTAACATACATATTTTCCATTATGTTCTAGACAAGTAAAAAATAGCAATATGCTACAGTAGTCTCTGTTTCATACTTGTGTGTTCTTCCATATAAAATTTTTAAATTTATTGAATTGCCAACTACCACTTAATAGAGATTATTCGCTTGATTGGTTTGAATGCGTGGAAACCTGATCCGCCTTCTTCCGCTTTAGCGGTTTCCTTTGAAAATTGCAAAGAATAACAATGGGTGGTTTTTGTTGGAGTTGTAGGACAACATTGCTTTGCCGCTATTTTACTGTAATACGCAGATTCTTGTTGAAGGTTGTGGGGATCCGTCTCTGCCTTCTGTCAGGGACACGTAGATTTAGCCTTGAAATCTCAGCCAATACTTCGAAAATGAGCTGATTTAAAAAAAGGAAAAGAAAGGGGTATATCAGCTTTCGTGTGCTTGCCATTGTGGCTGCCGAAATTCGGGAAGGATCAGAACTCCTCGTTAGTACTGCAGATTACATACACTGCACAAAAAAAGAAAAAAGATTCGGAAGCCTTTAATTACTCCAGATGAATTTCATTGCTTTAATATTTTGAAGAAATTCCCATCTGTTGAAGTACTAGATTGACACAGCCCTGCTTGTCCTAATAAAAATCTCTCCAATATATTTAATGTGCTAATTATTAATGGATTGTTTGACTCTTGCGGTTATTGTGTATTCGGCTAGAGGTCGGTGCTGTCATCACTCGTCTTGCTCTGGGCGTTGGCCGCGCTTGTCATTGCCTCCAGCGAGCCTGTTCGTTGTCAATCACGATATCAATATTTAAACTACAACTCGTCAAAAGTTTCAGCTAACTCTCCCCACATCTCATTCACAATCCAGAGAATTGCACATTAATGCTGCTGGGTGCCGCACCTTTCCTAATCACCTTCTATCAAGTTCTGTCACTAGCCGCTACTTCAAAGATAGAAATTCATCCCGTGGATATCTCGTCTTTCTAAACAGCAGTATGATGCTGTGTTTGTAGATGTTTCTGGAGAACCAGTCCTGCCTCCTGACTCACTGTTCGGCCCCCGAGTCAGCATATATGACCTTAAAATGTCCGCGTAATTAAGAACAATCTCGACGGACAATTAAATGACGACCTGTGCATACTTTCGATATTTGAGAAACATCACTGCAAATGTTTTCGTTCCTCTGCTGTAGGCTTTCCGTTTTCTACCTTACATTCCACCCATGAAAACACTGACGCAGTCATTCAACATCGAGCACCATCTCGTTCCTTGGAGAGGGGCAGGAAACATTGTAGCACCTCCTCTAACATCTATCGGCATCAAAACATGCAATATCTGGCAACCAGTTTCTTCCGTTTCTTTTGTTTTCGTTCGTTGTCCGCTGCCGTCATGTGCGATATCATTATTATAGGCTTTCCTACGGTACGAGGCGCCGCCCACTCGCGTACACAATTCGCTCGCACGGCGTAATCCCACCCCTTTGAGCTCTATTATTGGTCAACTTGACACGCCCATCGAGTTTGTTGGCATTGCTGAGAATAGTGTGTGTCAACTATCGCCTGTTCACGAACACACGTCAGCATCATTATCCGGAAGATGGCTAAGTTTTCAATCATGGATCTTTGCCCGGATCTGGTTGATCAGTCCTCGTCGAGCCCGATAGTGAAACAGGAAGGTGAGGCTTTATGCACTCTTAACAGATCCTGATGAAGCACTACATTTAGCATATACCTGCTTAATCTCTCGTTCATATCTGTAAATATAGCTTAATTCACTTCCTATTAACCACATCTTTTGTGTTGCTTTTTGGATTTGTAAAAGTAAACTAGAAAATCTCTGCCGTATTCCTAGATATATCCATAAAGCGCCATCATTGCAGTTGGCGATGGAGCCTTAGCTGTATCTGAAACAGCAAACAGTCTTGACGATGACTACACCGACGAAGGTATTGAGGAAGGGCCTTCAGAAAGCGGAGACAGCAGCAAGGTGGGTCACCATTGGAACCTTCCTTCTTTACTCGTTTTTTTTTACCATTACTCAACTGAATTACTTACTGATCTTTACAGGACTTCTCAAAATCGCCGGAGGGATCATCAGAAGACGCCGAGAAGAAAACGAATCCTAATGATAAGCCACCGTTTTCCTACAATGCTCTCATAATGATGGCAATTAAAAGCAGCAGTGAGAAACGGTAATAACGCCTGGTTTTGAAGAAAAGATGGAATTTACATAAGTTTTTTGGTAATTTCAGGTTGACTTTATCCGGAATTTATGACTATATTATGACGAACTATCCGTTTTATCGTGACAATAAGCAAGGCTGGCAGAACTCCATCCGTCACAATCTATCACTCAACAAGTGTTTTGTCAAAGTACCACGAAGCTTCGATGATCCAGGAAAAGGTGAGGGTTGCCATTATTTCATGTTCGAAGCATAGCATGTGACTTCCTCCATCCCTTTTCCTTTTTTCTGGATAAATTAATCATCTTTCTCACTACTTTGAAAAAATGAGTAGAGAACCTTATCAAAATTCTGTGAATCTCCTTTCATTCGCTATTTTGTGCCACTTTTTATTGCTTTGATTTAAAACTAACTTTTTCCTCAAAATTCTTTTTTCAGGAAACTACTGGATGTTGGATGCTTCATGTGAAGACGAGGTTTTCATTGGTGGTGCCACTGGAAAGCTTCGGCGACGACCGTCATCCATGAGTCGAGCCAGGATGGACGCCTTCAAGCAGTACGGAGCAGCAGCAGCGGCACTTTTTCCTCCGTACAGTCATGTCGCATTTCCTCGCCCTTCCCATCCATTTCCTCCTCGTCCACTCCTACCAATCCCAACGTTCTACGCCCATACAGACCTTATGCAATTGTATTTAGCCCAACAACAGCAACAACAGGAAATGCTGAAGAAATTCTAATTGCCTGCATCTAATTTCATGACAAGTTGACGGGTTTAATTGTGTGTATTTGCGTATTAATGAGAGGATAAGTGAGTAATGAGTTACAGATGTGTGCCTATGGGAAAGATTAACGCCAAATCTCACATCCTCTCACCTATCATAGCCTTCCTGTAGTTTAGTGTCTACTGATGCTTGCGGTCATATCACCACCACACGTTGGTCATCCATATGTCTATAATAGTTCTGGCTACTATCCGTATTGATTGTATATATTTTTATTTCGTGCACAAAATGAATACTTCTATCATAATAAGAAGGTGAACACAGAAGCTCATGTAAGGGTGGCAATCCCAGGTAATTCTTGAGGGACTTCCGTTGAAAGCTTTCTTGTTCAAAAGAACGCTAGTGGTCATAAAACCAGAACTTTCCATTATGCAAAATTAAACAACCAGTTCTTCCGAAGAAATCCTCGATGCTGCTGTGGCTTACAAAAGGGTTTACTTCCCTAAAACGTTTTGCAGCGATAAGGTTGTAAACCAAGAATGGCGTCGGATAATTTTGTAAATCCAGCCAATCCTTGACAGTTAGTTAGGCTTATAGAGACGGTTCATATAAGAAGATCAAATCCAGAAAAGTTTTCGTCACCTCCGATGGGTACTACACGACTGCTTACAGCTTAACATTACTAATTTGTTCATTGTAATTGAATAGAAGCAGTAGAACGTTCTTAGAAAACAATTAACAATTCTCTGCAATAACCTTATTTATCCTTCCAATGAGAATTGCATTTTAAAACATTTCTTATTCTCCAGAGGGCTGTAAGCTGTAGGTTATACAGTAAGTGATCCTCTTTCCCTGACAAATTGTGCTAAGCAAAGGGCGCATAATAAACATAGGATTGAATTGACAAGTTCAGAAACATTATGTATCCTACGGAAGTACTCCTTACCCAGGGGATTAAAACGATAGAGAGAATCCGGCACAACAAACTTGAAGGATACTGTAGTATTTCCTGAACAGAAGTTTATCTGAGAAAATTAGCCTGTAGATGTAATTTATTTATTTATTTATTTATTTATTACACCACATAGGTGTGCCGTCTTCAGAACAATGACAAGAAAAAAAAATCGAGCTTGTCAAACCAAAAAAAAAGAAGGAGTAGGAACAAACTGATAAAAAAAGGAAAACTAACATCGCCAAACGTATGGGCTTGTCTGGCATGGTCTTGGTTATGATCAAGCCGTTTTCCTAGGATAAAGAAAAAAAAAATCTGACCTATGTAAACTGTACCAGAGATTTGTCAAGCGATTTCGTGCCAATCTCATAAAAGAGGAAAAAAAAAAGACTCAAAACGCGTGCTTTGTTCAAGTTGTCAACTTGTGTACTACCATCGGACCCAATTGGTTGTTGCAGCTCTTCAGCGAATATCCACAATAGTTTTTTGGCTGTGCCTTCCAGATTTTGCAATTCGTTACATTTTGCATAATGAGAATCGACATATTTATTTATATAAATATTCCTGTAATCCATAAAGCTTGAAAATGTGGTTGTTTTAACTTTAATCCTTACCTTGATAATTTCATGACTGCGCAGAAGTCTGCGAGCATCAGAAATAAATGCGAATTAATCAAAGGGCAAGAGAAGCTGCTACATACCGCTGAGTACCAATGAGTAGGAACCAGTAAGTTCTGTAATCATCTCTTATGAAATGTTGTTATTCTAACTCATTGAATTTTGTTTTATCCACTATTTCCCAATCCACAAAAGGCTCCTGTAGAAGCGCTTCGCGTTGCAGCGAGTGATTACTGGGCGGTGTTCTTTTCAAAGCAATTGTGCGGTTGCGCAGCACATACTTGTTAACTGCTTGTTAAAGATGCTCATCTAATCGGTGGCGCAACTAGCGAATCGAGCGTTGGGGTTGGTGTACTGCGACAATTACGGTATCGAGTTCGTGTACACCTGTTTACGTACGTGAAAGGAGTTGCCGACAGTAGGTGCGCACGGACGCCGCCGACACGTCGGCGCATGTTACGGTCATCTAATCCGGAGTCGAACAAATTGTAGAGTCATCGCTAGACAAACACTTTTTTGGATCATCCGGAATATATGCGCTGCCACCGTAATCATAAGTTAGCAACAGCATCGCTGTAGGTTTCTGGATCACATTCAGGATAAGGAGCACACGAAATGTACCCTATATGACCATGAGTTGCTAAAGAATGAATCCTGGTCGATTGAGATCTGCTTCCGGTGCAAGATATAGGTGACTTAGACTTGCTAGAGGGTGGCCGGCTTTGATAAACGATAGCCGCCCGGTTTTTGATTGGCAGCAGACCAACAGGTGCCTACACAGCTACACTATTGGCACGCCAATAAACAAATTGCTATGTGGATCGTTCATCTTATTGTCGACATTTTTATGACTTCCGAATAAAAATGACGCGAAAATGCTGATGAGATCTATGAATCCATGGAAAATCATGGAAAAGCTTAGGACTCGTAAGAAGTACTAGTTATGTATCTATGCTAGGTGAGGAAATGTGTCGTTTCTGAATTCATCCTCATATTAAAATCTTCCTAGAAGCTAAGTATGAAGGCATTTGTTTTCATGGACTAAGCGAGGACAAAAGTCTCAAGCTCTGGAGCCTATGGCTGAGGAAACCTCAGCGAACAAGTGTTGACAAGTGGGGGGCCCTCGTTTACTTGCAGTGCACCATGGGGAGCAGACGTGCAAGCTTTTTCACTTTTTGTAGAAATCTTGCAGGATTCCATGGGGAGAACCATTCTAGAGTAAGTGAATAGAAAAAATTCATATAGTAAGAGGTGTTAAGAGGTGGTTAATTGACATAACTCATTGTTATACCACGCCACAGCAAAACAAGTGCTGGTAACCCAAGAAATTTTGAATGAATTTTTTTATTTGTTTCTAATTCTACAGTTATTATTAGCCTATGGTTTTGTGGAGCAGAGTTCCAGGAATTCCCTCTCTTTTCCGGCAGAGGTATAACCTCATACCTATGGGGAAAAGTGGTGTAGAAAGATTCAAGCTCACATATCGTGTGCATTGTGAAATTCAACGACTGTATAAAAATGATAAGTTTCTGGACCAACTCCTCAGAATTGCTCGCCTCAATCGTTTGATTTTGACCACTCCCTGCACTTAAATATCATTTCCAGGATTTCTGAAAAGGGCGCACTTTTTATAATTTTTGGAGAGCACTTCGACGGCCAGAATTCAGCTCAAACTCCATAATTGGACTAGCAACGGCTCTGTGTATCGAACATGTGAGAAGTTTATATATCAGGATTTTTCGCGCCTCTTCTTGTTTACCAGAAGTGTGCAGCATAGCTCACATTCCTCGAGCCTTGTTATAAAATTATTGATCCTCAGAGGGATTAATTTGACAACACTGAGCAATAACACGATGGATGCGGCTTACGGTAGTGCCGGCGCGTCCAGAAAACGTGTCAAGAGTCGTGTCGCGCAGATGTACACGTTACATAACGAAAATGAACAGCTTAGCCTGCCGTGAATAAAGGAAAATAGAGTACTTATATTGAACGGATCGTGACAATGGCGGCTATAGGAGTAACAAGGAGAAAACGCTCGAGCGAGGTCCACTAGTAGGGATCCAGTACTTTATCGTAATCACGCCTGTTGGAAATTATGGAAAATTTCAGAAAGTGGCTCAGCAAAGGAACAATCTTAAAAATGCCTTCCTCAAAACGCTCAATTCAGCATTAATAATTTGATTATCTATGTGTTCTCTTTTTTCGGAACAAATTCTTGTTAAAGCCGATTTAACCCTTTCTTGCCGCCCTCCCTTCTCCTCTAGGATTTCCCATTTTTACTACACAACCTTTATCAACACTCAAGTTTTTTTCTTCCCAATGAAATATGCATATTTCTCTTCATCCATTATTTACAACAGAGAGCAGAGTAAAAAAGTTTCAGAAATGCTGCAACTGAGCCATCGCGATTCTTCCCACTGCTTTACCTTTGTATCGACAAGATTAAATGAATTCCTGGAACTCTGCATGAAGTTAGTGAATGGCAAGTTACCGGGTAATATTATAAGACATGAATGTCTTCTACATTACCTAAGTTGTGTCGAGGAAAATAACAGATATATGCATCAATTTGCTGTATAAGAAAATAAATGACATAAGAGTATAAATAAGAAGTCACATAAACTGAATATGTAGCATCGTGAGGACTTCTTTCGTTTCGCGGATCTGTGTAACTGAGGAGGGCCTGATTTAAAGGTTACATGGGCCCAACTTGGAAGAAGCATGCAAGCCGAAGTACCCAGAGTAGCTCCAAATAAAAGCTTTCTTTTGTCCAGCTACATGCCAAGCAGTAAATTTTGGTTTCAGGATACAGAAGACGACAAGAATGGAAGTTACCTACGACTGCGACGCTGGAGAAAGTTCCAATCCCGGTTATTCTTTCTGATTCTAGAACATTACTTATAGCTCTATCCCAATAACTGAACAAATCTTAGAACTCTTGGACAAATCATCAACAAATATGATTATCTTTTGTATGTTCAACGTTCCATGAAAATATTTGAGTAGGTGTTCGCAAAATGAAATCAAATATTCAATCAATCAATAGTAAGGGTATAAGAAGGCTCATACAATTGTTTGGAAATCAGTGCCGTTCAGAAAGTTTTGATTTACCAGATCCTTGCCATAGCTAGAAGTAAGGAAGAGCACCTCAGGGATCACGCGCTACCGTAATATCCAGCAGACAACTGAATGACATTGTCATACATACAAATACGTTGTCACCTGAAACAATAACTAATCCACATTACTCCCGATTTCCGAGGTGAGTGGGGCTAGGATTGCCGTTAATTCCCGAAACTGTCACTCATCGTCACTGAGTCGCCAGGATTCACATCCGCCAGCACACACATACAAACACTTTCTCATATAATGACCAATTAGGAGCAGATAATCTGGTCTTAAGCATGCAGTTGCTAACCTCCTTAACTCGTACTCAGCGGAAACAGATGCGCGTCTGTTAGCGTTTTTCGAACCCGTCATCATACGGATTATATGCACAACGTAACCTACATTCAAAGAAAATAAGCGAGTAATGTACAAGGATCCACAGCAGAGAAGGGCCCGCTAGTTAAGGATTTCCTATAATACCAATCCAGCAGAATCATGGAAATCCTCCTCTCACAAAGTTCTAGAAGACGATCAGAAATCGAATTCCTTCCACTAATTTTTTTCACTCTTCACAATACCACTTGACAGCTTTTGTTCTAAGCCAACAAGCACGCCTAATTCTGGATTCTTGTAGGCATTGCGGTGAGGATAAAAGAGTAATCCATAACAATACATAGGTGCGAAATGGCGAGGGGTAGTAGCCAACGGGAAGCGATGACTAAATGGATTCACACTTGAACGAGATCGTAACCGCTTTGATTTCGACCGCAACGAAGACGCCTGCTGTTTTTTCTTTTTGTGAGGTCGAGTGGAATCGAACGGATCCAAGGCCGAGAATAATCTTGTGTTTCGAGCCCTGTGTTCGTATTTCACAAAGTAGTCTATGGGATTTACTGGAGCAGAATTCGTTACTGGAGCAGAATTCGCCTTTCCGAAGAAGAAGTCCTTCAGTCCATCAAAGATATGACAACCTATAGTGAAAACGGTATTGTTTGATCGAAGTTTAATATAGAAGACTCCCGAGTTAACTACATAGAGGCGTCGCTAAGTGTATGCTCTGAATTTGATATCATATGTCATGTGTACATGCGGAAATCCCTGAAAATCCGTAAAATAGAATCCGCGAAAAAACTTTAGGGATGATATCAGAACCAAATATTCCACGTCTGGTGTAGGAGATGCCTCCAGAAAACATTCCTTCCATAGGTCATAGTTCAAACATAGCTGGTGGAGGATGTCCCTAGCCAGAGTTTTTGAATTCCTCGAGCTAAAAAAATTATTTGAAGAACGGACACAAACGGTATGGTCTCAAATCTGACCACTTCCGAAGAATATATGTGGGTGTTTCCTAGAATTAGAGACTAGAAGCCTCACTTATAAGGAATTTATAGACATTCAAAATGTGAGTGGCCGGTGCTCATGGTAATTTATGACCATGGTGTTCTTGAATTGCAGGTCTTGCTGTTAAGCTTTCATTTCGGAAAAAATTAATTGGGTGGTTCCTAGCCATATTTCGCAGTACCGCCTGACGTGACCCATCCTATGGAGGGAAAAAATCATTTTCTGGACCGCTCCATTGTTTCAATCACGGACAGAGAGTGTTCTCCAGTGAACGGTAGATGAGTAAGCAGAATAGTTGTGTGGCACAGAAGGGTATGAGGTCACTGAACTAACCGGCTATCAGTTTGGAAGGAACCCATAAATACAGTCAATTCATGTAGGATGAAGTCGTGACAGCAACAGGTGAGCTGTCCAAATTTGTACACTATCCTGGCGTTTTGCGGATTTTGGTCAGAATCGCAAGTGAACTTCTGAGTTTTGCCCCATGATTTGCTTTATTGTCCTCACATCTGTCAGAATTCCCTCCATACCTAATGATAGGCCAGATACCCACTTCTATGCCTTTACGACCGTACCTCATCAACAACTTAGCTGTACCTAACAGGTCATATAAACGACAACAGTTGCGCAACTGTTGTCGATGAGCCCTTAAATCGTCGGTGGTCGTCGTAAAGCTGTAGCGCTTCTGGCCGACAGAACTGCTCCGTTCGTTTATACAGAGTGACTTTAAAATGTGCAAATAGTTGACACGGTAAGCGACTGCTCTCCAGGCATTCTTGAGCTGTGCGGTGCGACTGAAACCAGAGATGCTGCTCTTTCGGCACCCCGCCGACAATATCACAATTTCATAACACAGAGGACAATCGGTCACCAGATCTTATTCCTGGCTGAGCGGCAGGGGAGAGACGAGTTTTATGGGCAGTTGGGTGCGGATACAACTCCTGGAGCGCATGGACCTCTTGGACTATTCAGCCTATTCCAGCGAGCTTCTAGTCTANCTGGCGTTTTGCGGATTTTGGTCAGAATCGCAAGTGAACTTCTGAGTTTTGCCCCATGATTTGCTTTATTGTCCTCACATCTGTCAGAATTCCCTCCATACCTAATGATAGGCCAGATACCCACTTCTATGCCTTTACGACCGTACCTCATCAACAACTTAGCTGTACCTAACAGGTCATATAAACGACAACAGTTGCGCAACTGTTGTCGATGAGCCCTTAAATCGTCGGTGGTCGTCGTAAAGCTGTAGCGCTTCTGGCCGACAGAACTGCTCCGTTCGTTTATACAGAGTGACTTTAAAATGTGCAAATAGTTGACACGGTAAGCGACTGCTCTCCAGGCATTCTTGAGCTGTGCGGTGCGACTGAAACCAGAGATGCTGCTCTTTCGGCACCCCGCCGACAATATCACAATTTCATAACACAGAGGACAATCGGTCACCAGATCTTATTCCTGGCTGAGCGGCAGGGGAGAGACGAGTTTTATGGGCAGTTGGGTGCGGATACAACTCCTGGAGCGCATGGACCTCTTGGACTATTCAGCCTATTCCAGCGAGCTTCTAGTCTAACTTGCTATCGCCGACTTGAAGAACTAATCATTTCATTACCACGGTTTGGTGATGGGTTTCTAATAAGTTTCTCAATGTCTTGATATATTATAATAATGTTTGTAAACCAGTAAGGTAACAAATAACCCAGAATGGAATTTCTATAAAATATTTGGAAGAGGGAAACGAGCCAGAAATTGAGAAAATGTGGGAACACGCGAAAAAGAGAGTGGTCGCCAATGGGTTATGCATCTCCTTACTTTCATTTTTTAAAAGTCGTCCATCCCAAAAGCCGTAGTTGTTCCACATTATGCGTTATGCACAGGGTGTAGGGGCAGAACCGGTGGCCAAATGAAGACTCCATTGTATTCTTTCTGAAATATTCGTGGGCCAACCCTACTTTAAGTCGGCAGTACACACCTATCTAAGGTATCCGTCCATCTTTTCGAGATGGACAAGAAAAGCTAGGAAAGCCTGAGGTGAAACCCACTGGAAGAAAAGACAGCACGTGACCGATAAGCTGTACTAATCACTTAAAAATTCTACCACGTGACTAAAAAAATAACGATTGACGAAGAATTTGCAATCGTTTTTAAGGCGTCAAATGGTCTTCAAATAATAAATAAAAAACACGGGTGGATTTCCTCAACTTCCAGATGTTTATGACTAGGATTGAACATCTGTTCCATGATCCTATTCAGGTTTTGCTGGAATATTTACTCTAGAACCTTGATGTTCATCACTGCGTGCTTGAAAGAAGTCACCCCATCAAGATGTGCATGTAGTAACGTCTTAACCTCTCATACTTCTGCAGAAGCCATACACTTATATGTAAGTTAGCTTTTTTAGTTAGTCCACCTTTTGTTGATCTACTAAAGGCTCTTGAATTTCTTCATCCGTTATCATTCAGCTTTGATGTTTTCTTCAGGACTATTCTTGGAAATAAGCGCTTACCTCATCATAGCATAGCCAGATAGTAGTTAGGCAGAGTTCGACTTATGTACATAGGTGCCAAGTGTGAGATAGTGCTATAAATTTCTTTGTCACTTCTTTTTTTAATTTTATTCTTTTATTTTTCATCACCCTCCTTAATCTGATGCAAGTTACGATTTGAGATGCATATGGAAAAAACCTCTGCAGCTAGCTGAGATTTGTCCGCGCTCACAGTGCAATCGAAAGCTTACTCTTTTCGAAGTTCTAATATTCGTAAGCTCCAGACTTCGTGCAATGAAAGAAAGTCATAGTGGGGAACAGATAACAATTGAACAAGGTTACTAATTGAAAATTATGTTTGATACGCTAAACGAAAGATGTTGACGAATTTACAAACACATTACGCCTACAGACCATCGATGTCAGTAGCGAATGAAATGTTTCTGGAAAACATCCACAAATTTCGAGCCTGTTTGTTTCATTCCATGAGGAATTTGTCGCATAATGAAGCCATATAGATGCAACGTCACTGACACATGCTTCAAAATAGCTGTCACTTCTTTCATGCATTTGCTTATCACTTGCAGCTCTTGTGCATCATCTCTCGTTCTCAAGTGAAAGCAACTCATCCCCACCCAATGTAGCCGCTCTTTGTTCTTTTTTTTTTGGAAATACAAAATCAATAATTAAGCCAGCCACTATCTTGATAGTTTACTATTCAGGATAAGGAAATGTTATCTTGTAAATGTCCGTGGGTGGCCATCAATTCTCTTTCACCTATCAAAACTTTAAGACTGTTAATCATTTGGCAGCCTTATCGCAACATCAAGGGTGTGAACGTCAATAAATTTTTTGGGAAGTTGCATTGCCAAGAGCTTAAAGACTGTTAGCGATGGATCCTATCCTACAACTGCTTTCTCAACTGCTGTTATACATTTGTTTGCTTTCT
Organism: Ancylostoma ceylanicum; assembly: GCA_000688135.1. Taxonomy (NCBI): domain Eukaryota; kingdom Metazoa; phylum Nematoda; class Chromadorea; order Rhabditida; family Ancylostomatidae; genus Ancylostoma; species Ancylostoma ceylanicum. The sequence continues at coordinate 1,279,720 of JARK01001364.1, read as the reverse complement.
GGCCCCTGGTCTCCTCCATTGCTCCAGTAGGTCTATGAAACTTATGCTGTTTCTTCGTTTACCTGCATTCATAGTTATTTATGTACCTCTCATTGACTCATTTTGCACAATTACCAAAGTAATATAAGACTTTCTCCCTGGACAAATTGTCCTTATACGTGCAGATTCGAGATCTATCGCCGTAAAACCATTATTTTTCATTGTTGTTCATAGGAAATATGCATGTTTTTGCAGAGGGATTGCCTGATTTTCGAGCTCAATCCAGTAGTAAACCTCAATTAGAAGTGTCATTCAAATTTTGAGCGAATGTTCGACCATTCAAATATTCTGAACATTTCTGATATTTGACTTTCCAGAAAAAGTAACAATTGCTGAGTGCTTGCCTGGTAGATGGGCGGATATTTTGAATGTACTGGATGTTTGATCATAAGAAATATCGGATAATTGTCCTTACGTAGAACATTTCAATAATCAGAGCAAAAGAAAACTCGAATGCTCGAAATCATCTCCAAAAGTTTTCAAGAAAGATTAGCATTCTACTGTAACTCATGCACATCTTTCGGAGTTGTGAGTACCATTAATGCAGTATAGTCTGGAGCTGATTACGTATATATCTCTCACTGATTATCACTAAATCTACGGGAGTACAATGTTTGTGCTTTCAGCTTATGCAACTATTGCTGGGCACTTGAACATTTTAGCCATCACGAAATAAAGTCATACTCATCTTCTTTGTTATGAATTGCAGTCAGTACATCCCAACGTGGTTCGGACCCATTCACACGCGCCGCACCGCCTGTGGTTTGGAAGTCTCTTTGTCTGCGCATCCATACATTCAAGCGATACTACCGTTCCCATTTTTTATCGGTTCTATGGTGAAATGCTTGCTATCGTGTCTGTCCCATTGACGTCGTCCACTATAATTAGGACCGAATAGTTTATTTGATATAATCGAACTCGAGAATTCAATTTCGAATAAGTAGAGATTTTGAATTCGCGAAAAGGAGGAGGAACAGCATTCCTTGGAGAATGATAAGAAGGTAATCAGGGCTTTCATTACGTCCTAAGCGATGAGCTATGGGCACAAGGCCCTTCAAATAAGCTACATAAAACAGAAATAAGCCATGCTAATTCAATATTGAATCCCAAACTCTGCTTCTGGAATCTTCTACGTCTTCATATCATACTTCTTTCTACCGTGTAACTGCGTATTCCATAACGAAACTAGTGAAGACTCTCTGATCCGTCATTTCCACTGAGTTTTAACAAACACTTTTGCCGTGTGTTATCCATAATCGCAACACATCAAATATTTTGATGTTCGTCTCACTTAAATTCACGAAATTATCGAACAGCACTTCCATTCTTCAATGGGTTACTTCATTTGTTGGCCCATTAATGTTAAATAATTTATCACATTCACCCGAAACTGATTGGCGATTTTGTTGTCATTTTCGTAGACAAAACACTGCACTGCACGTTGAACAATGAATAGTTGCTATAAAATGTATCCTCGAAATTTTCAGCGCACATTCATGAATAATCCTCTATATAACGATCAAGAATTAGTTCAGATGATAGCGGTACGTTTTCAGAATGAACAATTCAGTTTTTAATGATATCTCTGCGGATCAAAAATTTAGCCTTCATTTTTCTAGAAAATTTTTTAGGAGTACTTTGATTTAGCTGCCTACAAAAGTTTTGGAGAGAGAACTACGAAATAGCATGTCATCTCTAGATATTCTTGAAAAAACTGAGGCATACACGGAGGCTTCGAGAAGGGTAAGTACCGCGATTTTTTTTATTATTTGAATTTCAAATGATTTTGTAGAGAAGTAAATCTTAACAACACAGATTATCGAATTGGAGAAGACTCGGGTCAAAGAGAAAATCCGGAAACTGCGTGCTGCAAGAGCTGAGAGGATGCGCCTACATCTTCAGTGAAATCGAAAAATGTACCGTACCTTCCACAGCCACAATTGTAAATGCAGCCTGTATCTCAAAAATTTAAATGAATAAAATTATTCTTGAACGTAGACGGACTGCATGGCTCAAATAATAAGGTGGAATGGAACATAAAAATGTCGTTAATTGGGGCGGACTTGACTTTTCCATGATTCAATCCGATATATCTCTTACCGCACAGTCGCCTGCTCTACTATAGATCCTTACGAACGAGTCATTACCAAAACGGGGAGTACTCAGAAGCTGATTCACCTCCGAGTACTACCGCCATAAATGAGTGAACAAGAACTGAGATGGAATTTCGAAGAAAAAGTAAAAAATAGAGGCGTGGAAACATGGTTTCGAATATTTTAAGAACCAAAAGCATCGGGCTGTGAAGGTATGAGACACCTGCCATTCAGAGGGATGAGATGCTTAGTTTTGAGGACAATACTGGAATTTGTTTTTGTACAGTACATTGTCTTCCCCATTTGATCAGAGATATCCACAAATCATGGAAGGCCTCAAATCATTTGAACCATTACAAGCACCGCACTAGTAATTGAATTCCACAACATGGTTACAAAGCAAGAGATGCTAGATATGATCAGATGCGGAGGGACGACAGCAGAAAGCCGGAAAGACTGCAGCCGGCTCTGGATTACCCAGGGTGAACGCATTAACGCCCGTGCTAACTATAAGTGAATTTGTGTGGTGCTGACACTTTTAACCTGGGTAAACTCAATGGTGCATGCGGCTCCAGCTATACAGAAGGACTTCAATTCACCAGCAGGACCTTTTAGATATACATAGCTGTAAAACTGCAAGTTGGTCTGACTTATCCTATTGTGTAATGGACTTTACTAGACTATTCTCATTATTCACCCTTTCTCTCATTCTGGGAGCTGGATGAGTTCTCAATTCATTCTCTGCACCGACGAATTTCGCAAACTGTTGGCAATGTGCCATTTTCCATCTATTCGATTTACATCTGTCACTGGCATTTCAAATTTCCATGCATTGTTTTATTTTCTCTGGCATGACATGTGGTGGTTGGAAAGTTGGGATCCAAGAATACGAGTCATAGTTCGTCGCTGTTGCTCTCTCATTTCCGATTCATGACGCCTGGAAAAGATATTGCTTTGAAGTTGAGCAGCTGATGAATTGAGAAACTTACCTCCACTTCGTCCGCCTATTCTGAAACCACGTTTTCACCTGAGCATCGCTCATTTTCAGTTCCTCAGCCAATGACGAGCGTTCTGTCGACGTTAGATACTTCTGCGTAGCGAATCGTTCTTCCAATATTGCAATCTGTATGCAAAGAGGATTTTCCATGGGAAATATAGTTAGAGCATTAAACGACATACAATGTAAAACTCATATAAAAGAAGTGGATTGCCATTCCTGAAGTACCCATCAAATATTCTAATGAATGTGCAGCAATAACGCAGCCCAAACAACGTAATACGTTGAATACAAAATTTAAAGATCTCCTCTCATTTGCTGTTATCCTCGGATAAAGTGCTGCTAGAAGTTTCCTTCTTCTAGCGGCAGTTGAGGAAGATTGGCAGCAATGTAGGAAGGGATGGCTGCGACTGAGAGGAGAATCATCTCCAAGAAACTTCTGGGTAGCGTTGAACGAACAAACAGGCGTCAATGAATTAACGACCATCGAGCGAACAAAAAGTCCATGCATGGATGCCAGTGATATTTAGGGCTATTTGCTTTTTTATTTCTGTTTTCATTTCTGCAATTCTGGCCTGCATTTCTTAGGCCTCATGCGGAATAATGGCCAAATGAACGATATCTATTTGTACGCCTTCGTAGAACAGTGACATTCATAAGAGCAATTCGAGGACTTAGAATCCATGGGTCGAAAGGAGGAGCACAAAAAATTATCCTCAGAAAATGAAAAATCTCTGAATCAATGCTGCCTTTTCAAGCTACCTAGTATCACCAAATTTTAATTTTATCACTGAATAACACCAGCGGGACAGTAATTACTACTATTACTAGTACTGAGTTCATATACATATTCTGGAAGTGAATTTGCTTGTTTTGATTATAAGAACAGTTGTTGCATTGGGATAAATTACTATTGATCTGTTCATGAGTTGTAGGACTAGTGATGAGAATTACTGGAGTCCATGTCTCGGAGAAAAATGGAAGCAAAACCTTTATGATGGCATCTGCAGCTATACACACACTACATACGTTTGCTCACAACCTAATGGCATTAATTAACACTTCAAATGACCTTAACGAAGTTACAATAGCCATATACTACAATAACCATAACCTGATTTGGAGATTACACTTTACCCTGAGGCACCCCACTTGAAATATCTATACAAACTTGGAGCGTCCTTTCTAATCGAAAGGTCTTTAGCTAAATTGGAACTTGCTTGTACATACCTACTTTTTCTGAATTCAAAAAGAGATATTCATGCAACACTATGTCAAAAGCCTGGCGAAATCGAAATACAGAAAATAAGAGATTGCTATGATCCAAAGCAGACGGCCACTGAGTGAGAGCAATTTCTAGAAGCCTGGTTAGCAACGAGAAATAATCTTAAATGACACGACGAAACTAGGGTGAAACCTGCTTTTGGTTTCTGCTCGAAGCGTGTGGTTGGAGAATCTCCAATATCGCTATTATCACAGACTTTGAAAATTTTACAATGTAGGGAAGCAGTGGAACTGGACAGAGCGATACTCTAGTCATCTAAGCAGCAGTAATTCAGAAATCACCTGTTTCTTTGTGAATGACGTTCGGATTTTTTTCTCCTTGTTGTTTTTGCTGGCGTCTTCCTCAGCATCGTGTTGGGGAATGCAGTGAGCTTCATTGCTCGTCTGGAGAATAAGTAACCGATAACTCGGCAGTTAGAAACAAGATAATCAACAGTACTCCACACTAACTAACCTGCGCATATCCATATAAGAGATGATTGATTGAAAACACGGGGTTTTCCATGTCCGATTAAGTAAAGCAGATGTTAGTTGTCATAGAGGTGGAGACAAAGCGTCGAAATCATAATGAAAGTTGGTGTTAATCTTCAACAACCCGTTCGCCGGCTATTAACAGCATGGCAGGCGAGAAATTAATTGAAATGAAAATTGAGCAAAGCAAGGATAGAATACAATTTGTCGTAATGTCTGGTTGATGAGATGATGGATGTCGTCGATTGCATTAGTAGGCGCAAAAAACGGGTGAAATTCAAAATGCCGGAGAGAATTCTCGAACTCCTGCATTCGGGAAAATCCTGGAGCTGTGGGGTATGGAGGTAATAGTTTAGGGAGAGATCAAGAAGAGTAGCGATCAATTAAAAATTTAATGGATGTAAATAATTGGACTAATAATTCGATGGTCCATCCAAAAATATAAAATATCCTAAAAGCACAAACCTTCCCCACGCTTATATCCTCTCACCGAAGGATGTAGAGCTCTATCTTCTCATGATATTTCAATTTTCGACTTATTCGAAATCGAATATTCGAATATCGAATGCATCTAATACATTTTTTGATGAACACACTACTGCCCAACCGTTTGCCTGGAAGAGGGATTCGCGAGTTTATTGATGGATTAGATGTTGAATATTTCTTAATTTTTGGTTTCTAAACAGATGCACTGTCTGTTTCACCAATCTTGCCACTTGGCAGGCTTCCAAGATGAGGTAAGTCTCGCCATTTGTTGTATGCGAGGCATATTTTGGCACGTTTCCAGTTACTGATAGCGCTCAATTTTCACGATTTGACGTGAGACAAAATGCGCGTTGTGTAGCTACACGCAAAACATAGGAATGCTCTAATTTTTAGAACAGATAGTACCTAAATGCTGAACTTTTCCCAGTTTAGTTCTACCGCAGCTCGTGTGAAAAAAACTGAAACAATATTTTATGTGTCATTGACCATTTCGTTACGACAGTCGAATCCTTAAATGTGGTCTCAAACTCGGGTAGATTCCTTACTACAATGGAGAAACCACGAATTTATCGCATGCTATTCAGAACATTTCCTCTGTCAGTTTTAGAGATTCAGGAGACCGCTAATCTCTTTGCTCTTGCATCAAATGTAACAAGCAAATCCATGCAAAACCCATGCAGAACCTATGCGTCTCCGAAATTCAATGCAAATCCGATGCAGAATCCACGAAAAACACACGATTTTCGCGTCCCATGCATGAGTTCTGCATGGGTTTTGCATGGATTTACCATTGCTGGTATAGAACTATTGATTGAAAAAACCGTGTTTTGCATGAGCACGCATGTCTTAATCGTGGGATTTGCATCTTTCAATCTCTTGCAAAACACGGTTTTCAAGTTTCCTGAGCTACATCACTAACCAATCAATTTCAAATAGTGTTTTGTGTCACCAGTTGATGGATATAGCGTCCACAAACGTTTTTTTGCGTTATGTGAGCCATCACTTTTAGGTCATAATTGAGGTACCTTTCGAAACTGCTGGTGCTCTGCTATGAACCACGTCTGCTCCATTCAAGCGGAACATGTCTCTATTGTTGCCTAAAGAATGTTTAATTGCTGCTGGTTCTCCAGGAGCTTTGAAGGATAGCAACTCGCTTGAATTGTCCATTTTTATGCAACTTTCAGTGTAGATCAGGGCTTCTACAAAAACGTCCAAAATACCCCCATTTTTGAGTGTAATTCGTTTGAGTCTCCACAGATCCGTGCCGAGCCTCTGCAGCACCAACATAACAAGTCTAGTGCGGTCCCAAACAGATCCTCTGCGGGCACTACGGTATTCAGCCCCATTTCATTGCGATCGATATCTATTGACTTGGTTTTCTCTACACTGGTGTGAGGCTGTTGTTTAATCGCGTTTATGGAATTTTGTTTCCTCTTTAAATTCTGCAGCTTAGACGGAGATGCTCGTTACTTACTAATAGATGAGTAGCATTCCTTGTTGTTTTTGTGGTCGAATTCTCTTTCACTTCGCCGTTTCTCATAAAATTCCACCGTTTTGGGTGCAACATTCTCAGTAGTTGTTGTTTATTTATCAGTTTCTATATCTGTGCTAAGTTTTTGCACTATACGTTGTGGTTGTCGTAACTTTCTCATCTGGGTTTGCTACAATCCATATTGTTTCCTTTATCGTTGTTGGCTGTGCCTGCTTCATTTTAAAAACGTTCCTCTCTGAACAGTTTTTTCTGATGCTACTTTTTTCAGGTAATGATCCGGAAAATGAAGTGGTGGTCGAAAATCGACTTTTCCGAATCGAACTTCTATGGGGCATTTTTCCACTTATTGTCAGTGGCTATGGTGAGCAGTTTATGAAAAGGCTATCTAACTTTCTCACGTTATTTCATAACTTTTCTGAAAGCCCGCTCATCTATTTCAACAATGACGCTAGGATATGTTCTTTTTAAGGCAATTTGTTCGCTTCTGTCTAGCGAGTGGATATTGATCGAGGAGCCAGCAGTGAATTCCACCACAAGCACTGACAATTCCGAGCTGTTCTTCGATGTTTCACGGTCTGACCACTGCACAAACATTGGTAAATGTTTCATATTGTTGTGCTATTTTTCCTTTTTTTTTAATATTCCGATTCTAGCGTTTTCTCCTGTTTTTTTTTCATTTACTATATTTGAGTTGAATTTCTCCACTATTTCAAAGGTAACCAGTCTTCATAATTGTACTATCATGTTAAAGTGAGTGTTCGAAACCCTAAAAAATAGATCAAGTGTCGAGGGAAAGAAGATTATTGCAAAGTCGTAAAACGTATTCACCTTACTCCTCGCTTTCTCTGTGGTGATTTCTATTGTCCTTTCATAGTTTTTTTCATTGTTCTTCCACACTTCCCTTGCTAGGTTACCATAAATAATCTGTAGCAAGAAAAACTTCTTGTTATATTGGTTTGCCTACACATATTCTAAACTGAAAAAGCTTGGTCGCTTTCATTTCCTGGTATATGCTGTCGGTCTGCTTCACGTGGGAGATTCTTCATCAGAAATTAATGAAAAAAAATGAAAGCACGGAGTGTGTTTCTTTTTTTTCATTTTTTTTCCATGAACATTTTCCCAGGGAGCAGTTGAGAATGGTAGGCACTGCTGAAATTCTAAATTGTTTCTGTTTTTGAGGCAAAATGTAATATTTAGGTGTGTCCAAAACCTTGTGCGATATCCAAGTACTCGAAAATTTCTCAGGGCTTTTTGTTATCGATGAGTTGAGCATTGGAAAACATCCTGGAACAGGGTTCAATGAATTTTATACTTTTTTGGTTGTCAAGGACAAGTTTTGAGGATGTAATGTGATCTACTATTGTTGTGCAAGTTTACACTGCTCATTTTCTCATTACTCCTTTTCTTGGTCACATACATTGACATGATGTTACATTATGTTCTAAAATCTTACCGTATTTCTACAAATTCATTCGATTTGATTTCAAATTTCCACACCACTCCATTGTGACAGGACTTATTCTAATGTCTCTCCAAAATCCTAGCATTCATTGTTTAGGTTGCCGAGATTTCTGGCGTCCAGCAAGGTTTGGAGGTTTCCTGGATAACAAAGGCAAAACACATATCGCATTCCACTCCAGTGAACGTGGTTCGTATTCGTATTGTTTGTTTGCTATTTTCTATCCATACTAATTTTTGCGGCTTTTTCTCATACTGTATGCTTTCTTGTAGTATTTTTTCTCTTTCAGTTGCCTTTTCACAACTTTTCACATTTCAGTTCTTCTTGACTGTGTTACTCCAATGGTGGCAAATCTTTTCTATGTTCTGATTGCTCTTTGTTTTGTAATTGCACTGACATCATCACTTTCGTTCATCATGAATCTTTTGCCACCACCCAGTGGCTTCCTTCAGTGGTTGAAACGCAATACAATCTTTGAGATGTGCAACAGTAAGTGTTTTTTTTTGGATTGTCAGAGTTTCATTCATTTTAACACATTGTTCTAGTGCTCCTAACATTATGCGTTTGTGTGGTCGCTCTCATCGCTCAGTGTGAGGTAGCCCGTGTAAGACAGGATTGTGATGTTTCCCTTGGAGGCGGAGTATTTATGGTGTGTCTGGCTGGTATGATGTGCTTCTTCGCTGCCACTTCCACCCTACGTCACTCGTAAGCAATTTTACAATTTTCTCATGTTTTTTTCCGACATTGGTTACTTAACTTTTTGTATCATTCGCTGTCATTCTATTTCTTCTGTTTTGCTCACACCCCACTTAGCCCAAACGCTACGACGCCATCGTAGTAAGGCTTGACGGTTGCCTTTTTGTGACCGTTTGAGCGCGCCGAATCATTCGCAATTTAGCTTATTTAAATAATCTACTGCATCCTTTTTACTGCCAAGTTTGGCATTTGGTTCTTTCTTTTCTTTTTGAGAAATTGCTATTGACCATTCAAAACGAGCGGTTTCATAAATCAATGGAATTTTGTCAGTTATCCAGATGTAGTATTTTTTGAAATTGTCGATGCCATGCAAGGATCATATTCTGGGCCCTACGCTAGTGGTCGCCTAATGTTTTCATAAGAGATTTCTGTTCTCCTATGCGCATTATACTGTTCAATTACGCATCAGTTCCAAAAAAAGGCATTGTCTTTGTCCAAGTACATTTCTGATTTGACTCGTAGAAGCTCCATTCCCTCCACTTTTCCCATTCCTTCCACGTTCCCGAGAACTAGGCAGGAGAAATTAGAGGATTTTTTTTTCGGGGGCATCATCCAGAATTGCTCCACCACCTTCTTTCAAGTTTCCCTCTCATTAATAAGCGGTAGTCTTCGCGATCCAGTTCTTGTTCTTGCTTCAAACGTTATTCTTCTCTTCCTGTTTCCATTGTTACGCCTTATCAACTAGACCTAAATCTCACCTCGATAATGATACTTCTAGCACAAAAATGAATCGACTACGTCGCATCGACAATCAACGACTCCTTTGTGCAAGATCTTTGAGGTCCTGGCGTGATTCTGCGCGACGCTCTGATGATGTACTGCCGATTGTCGACTTTGAGAGGTTAGTGATATCATTCTTTCGTTCCTTCGCTTTACCCGTTGTTCTCGCTTGTTTGGGGTTGGAAATGGGTTTTCACTCATTTCCATTGATTTTCTCCCACATGCTTTTCTCATAGACGTATGAATCAGGCAGAAGTAGGTTTATGTGCATATATTTGAAGATACAAGTGGAAGAGGGGTAGATTTTGTGTGCACTTTAACCATTCAAAGCTTTATGTCTCTCTACTAGTTTATTTATTTAAACCTTGACTCCATAACAAAAGTATAAGAAAAAAGGATGAGACTTGTTGTAAAGAAGAAATTTTACTGAATTTCATCGTGAAATTAGGTCGAATTGTTAGCCAAAGAAAAGGTAATGAACATGAGCCAGAATGAAAATGTAGGGCCTTCCCCAGTCTCCTTCCAGCTTTTGACACATTTTTGAATTATTCGATTTAGATATCTTGATTCGTCTTCTTCGTTGCCGGATCTTGGCATGGCCCACTCGAACCCGGTGCAGTCATAAATCCCGTGCGAAAGATTACAGAAATGCTTATTTAGCTACCAGGATATATCATCTCGTCACCTTTGTCCCGGTGTCATGTCCCATACCCAGTTGATTCCAGTCAATCATTGTTGGTTGTTCACATTTTCTTGTCATGTTATGGTCAGTATTTCTAGGAATGAGCTTTGATAATGGCGCTTCTATTGCCATACATTCAGATGCATAGCAAGTATTTGTTTGGGGATTACAGTTTGTAAAATAGTGAAATTCTTGTGTACATAGTGTACATCGTTTATCGTAAAGCGATAATCGTCCGCTTACCCACTGCAAATTGCCCATCTCAAGGTAGTGTATTTAGTAGTATAGTTGTAAGATATATTTGTAAAAATGTCATTCATAATTCCTGCGTATTTCCTTTTGCGATTATGTTGCATTGTTTCATTTATCGCAATCACCGCGAAAGCTCGTGATGCACATTCTGATGAAGAACTAGTCGTTTCCGCTGTTGATTTCCACATTTGAGCTTGCATCACGTTTGTGCTTCGGTATCTGCGTAGTTAGTACGATAGTGGCACTGCATTTGATTTTTGATCGTGGTTTTGGCGTTTGTAAGAACTATATTGTGATCTCAATTTGATTTAATTGTATGGATGCTGCATCTTCATTGAAAAGCTGTCTTGGTTTTTTGTGAAAGTGTATCCTCGCTGAGTAAAAAGAGCATAGTTTATCTTGTAATAATCTGCATGGAGATTTTTTGAGATAATAAACTTTCAACTCTTGCGGGACCATGAGTGATATTGTCAGTTCGGTACTCACGGAGACTGATTTCTATGAACAGGTGGAAGACCTTCATAGAGTGGACATCCAAATTTCATTGCTTAAATTTACAACAGTAGTAGGAATTTCCGCATGCATGAAGTGAGCTCTCATCTTATCGAGCAAGTTCTAGTAAAAAAACTGAATAAGATAAAATTAGATGGCTAGAAATACTAAATTCTGCTACTCAGACTGGGATCATGCTTTCTGAGATGGGTGCACACGGCTGTGGATAACGCAAACGGCCGCGGAGCGTTTCAAAAAATGTGTTGCAACCTGCCATACTTTTATTTGAACACAGTGCAGTACCATCTTCTAACCTCGATGTTATGGAAAGTTTTTTTTTAAATATAGGTCTTAGTCATCCAATCCTCGATCGATCGCGCGCAGCACAGTCACGGCTCTTTTTACATCCAACTAGATTTGATAGCATTGCGCGTTTCCGAGAAATGAATGGTGTCCAGAGGAAAATCTCAATAAAATGGGCAGATCAATGCAAATCTTCGGAGTCGCTGCTACCCTATGACGTGTACTATAAGCACTGGCCAATAGCGATTTTTCAAGACGTCCTTTCTTCCCATTTTAACGTTCCGCACCTTAACTCTGACAATTTTGCAACATGAATGCGGCCCGAACAGTGTGATATATCGAATTCGAGGCAAGCGAGCATCTCTCCATCCATGCAGCCGACTTCCTCGATTGTTGCTGAGATGAGGGAAGCTCCAGCAGCAGTTAACGGGAGGATTGCAGCAAGTAGGGAATGTCCTGAGGCTCTGAGCTCGACGTATTACGCAGTTCGAACTACATATCTCCTGCACAGTTATCATAGAAATCACCGACTCAAACATGGGTGCTTGACTGTATTTTTGCAAGAAATCATGTACAGCATTGTGAGCAGCACTTCCTGACCAAGGTTGAGTACTACCTATACAAAAACCCCACCAGCAAAATTATTGGGTTATCGAAGAACAGATGCTGCTTTTTTCCATAGCTCCAACGATTTCCAGTCCCACTTCCACTGATCTCTTTGCAGTAGTCCTTCGAACCTTAGATTCTGAGTGCTACTTGCGCCCATTCATACTTGGAAAAACTCCCATGTTTCGCAGCTATGCACAACCAGGATCACAATCGAGATAGCTAGTTAGTTATAGCAAATAGTGATTGGATTTTTATATGGCAGTGTTATGAGAGCTGTTTCTCACAAACGAGACCAACACTAATGCATATATTTAAGGTCATTCATGCTGAAGCTACTATAAAACGTTAGACAGTGGTCTTATCTAATCGCATTATCACGTAATGTGTTCATCAAACAAAAAAAAACCGCCGAATTCAACGATTTACTCGGGAACGTGAGAGAGACCCAGTTCAACGACCAAGAAATGCCAGTTGTCGAAAATTGCGCAAGCGGTCGCGATTGACGCGAACTCTGCAACTCATATTTCTGTGCTGCACGCAAAGTTTTTTTCCTGACGCCTACTACACTTTTCAGTACAGTTTACGTGACCTCTGCCACTGTCGGTGACTTGTTACCCATTCGTCAGTGTTTCAGACGCTCTTATACAGCTACTTTTTTGGATGGTTTATTTTATTCACAGTTCTTGGTGTATTTACACGTGTACTGTTTTTTTATTCAATTGGTGGTCTTAATTCAGGTCTTTGGAGCTATCTGTCAGATTATTATTTTTTGACATCTTGGCACTCTTAACTTGCTGTTTTGATAGACACTATTAACAGGTTCTTTCTCTTCTTGAGGTGGTTCCTGCTCATTCGGAGCGGGTTTTGTTAGAATATGCTTCGCGCTGCCACCGTGAGTTCGCTTATTTTTAGTGCTTATTTTTATTATATCTCATTTTTTGTGCTGAAGATGTTCTATTTTACAACCTTTCAGAAGAAGTCCGTCGAACAGGGCTTGAAAAGCATCCGAACACAAACAACACAAGCTTCACAGACGCCACCACCCCATGTCCCGAAACCGTCATCAAAGTGAGCTGTTTTGTGAGATTTCTTCTTCTCATTTCTAATTCTAGTTTCGCGGAGTTGTGGAAGTAGTTGTATCATTACGAACGGTTTAGAAAATCTGGAGGCCGGAAGATAGCACTAGCTATCACAGCTTTAGCAGCTGGTGCTAGTGGTGTTGTTGGATATGCTTACGTAGATCCAGAGTTCAGGCATAAGGTGAGAATGCTGTTACCTAGGGTTTTTGCAAGTGGGATACATTTGATTGTTCTGGATATTTTAAGATTTTCTCTTTTATACACTACCATTCGTTTCATAGCTTGCGCTACTAATATCTACTAGGCGGTTTTCAGAGCAACACTTCTTAGCCAATTTTGAAGAAATCCATTATAACTGGCTACTAATTCGCAAACATATAATCTCTGCTTCTTTCGTTTGCCTATTCATTTTCCGCTAGGGATGTGATCGGTCCTGAGCAGCTCTTGAGCCTCAAGCTGCAGTATGATCCTCCAGCGCTGAGTGCCTTCAAGCAGTATAATCTGTTGTATTTTCAGTTGTAATGTTTAGTTTACGCATTATTGATCGCTCATTTCCAGGGTGTGCGGTCGTCTCGAACAAATATTTGTACATCATATAATTTTTTTTTCTTGAAAGTACTTTACAAGAGGAGCTTAGGCCTCTACTTTGACTTATATTTGATTCTAGCGGTATCGAAAATATACCCCATCATCATATTGCAAGTGTTTCATTTTATAGATAGAAACCAACGTGCCCCAGGCTAAACCTGTTCTTGATGCGATCATGGGCTCGTCCACGTTTTCGTGAGTTAACTTTTTAAAATGTTAGCTTTTATTCATATAGACTTTAATTTCGTTCAGGAAAGCCAAGCAACATTTGGCTGATTTAAAGGAGCAAGTAGTCAGTGTTATACCGAAGAAGAAAACCGAAGAGGTGATAATCTTCTGCTCAAATTTTTTTCTTTGGTTTCGAAATCACCGTTAACATTCAATGAGTCTTGAGTTTTTAAGGTTCTACCTCCTCTCGCGAGGATACCTCTGCCTGAAATCGAACGAAAGCCTCCAGTACATGTGGATCCAGTAGACCTAAAGCCTCCTCAAGAAGTCCCACCTGGCAAGCTCAGCCCAGAACTGATCGCAGAAAGGAGTAAACGTGCGTCATTGTGTTGTTTTCTCTTTTTTGTGATCGGTTCTTATAATATTCATCGAGCTTCAGAGCTGGAGTCGTCTTTAATGTCAGCAATCCAATCGGCTGAAGCTAAAGTTCGAGCCGCTACGGAAGCTAAAGTTATGACTATTAATGCAATAAATGACCATGCTGTCTTGGTGAAGTCGACGGTTGATGATCCTCAAAAAGCAGATTGGGAGAAGGTTTGTGTGTGTTGCTGTAATCTGTGCAATTTTCTGTGTCATATTACAATTATGCTCATGTCAAAAACAGCATCGAGTGTGGGCGACGATCGCAAGATATTCGCGATTCGGG
>JARK01001364.1:1224944-1261698 GCA_000688135.1 Ancylostoma ceylanicum | reverse complement strand
GGGGGGGGGGGGGGGGGGTATTTTTCATTTCCTTTCCGCTGTCCATATTCATGTCCTTGTCCATTCTTTACGTTGCATTATTAAAATGGAATAGATTTCATTGCAAAATTGTATTCTGTAGCCTTTATTTTATTTTATTTTTTTTTTGAGTATGCTTGTTCCTTCATCTAGGAGTCTTTTACAACATAGAAGCAGTGTATCATTTCGTTGTGGTTTTTGGAATTTTTACTAAGTTGGAACCACCAGAAGACGCTAATCACGACTCTGTTACAGTGGTAAACACAAATTTGTTTTTCACGTCACCCGTTTTAGGGGATCACTTCATTTGATGAAAATATGAGATCTGTTTCCCAGGATTGGAAAGAGCTATCAGAACAATACTGATCTGATGTGATGAGGCATGATACGATCCTTCTTTCCTCAATTCCGGTCCGGAAAATGTTTCTGAGCAGAATTACTGCTTTGAAAGCTCAAAATTCAGTAGTTTAGTGAATGTTTTCTTTTTTCCGCAATATCACTCTGTATTATCGAGGAAAAAAATACACTCTCTCCTGATATAATTGGGCATTTTGCTTTAGTAGTTTCTTTGTTCAGATATTCATCCCAGAAGAAAATCAACATTGTCAAAAGGCGCAAGAAAAATTTTGCAGCAATTTCAAGAATTAAATATCTGTAATGGTCCCGAAGTTTTCTCTAATATGTGGTACTAGCAAGAATTCTGTCGATTCCGTGGAAAACCTGAGCCCTTCATTGTTCTCAAGACTAAGTAAAATGAAAATTTTTTACAAATTTAACGGCTCGCATCTGCCCTCATCTGCGCGGGGAGTGCGATAGTAACAGTAAGAGGAAGGTTTGAACGGGAATGTACCTGATTCAGAGTACGACTGCCTTCCTCTCAAGCAGAGATAAATACTTCGAACAAAATTCAGAAACATTGGCGAAGGCTTTCTTTTTTTTTCAAAAATTCGGTACCACCTCAGTCTGTGCCCACGGTAAGAAACTGAATGGAAGTTACCATAGAACCCTAGCGCATTTTCATATTTGGTTGCTTTCATATCAGCTAAGCGCTGAGGTATAGTGACAATTGTTTTCTGGCGCAAAACCATGCGTGTATACATATGTGGTGGCCGCTGTGTACGATTGCCTACAAAGATTGAAGAATACCCTGTTTTCGAGGTAGAACTGTTACTCTAGGATTTCGTGACGTTCGTTACCCGCGCCTCAATTTTGGGCCAAGATTATGATTAGTGGACAAGGATGGAATCAGTTGGTAATTGTAAAATATGTCCAATGCTTGCGCCTCAACAGAATAACGAAAGGTTTTGCTCGAATTTGTAGGAAAATAATTTTTAAAAATTAGCCGAAATGATGCTGATGGGGGACAAACGTCCGTATATGTACCTTACTCTAGCAGCCACTTGGAGCCAAACAACGTAAGTGAGATACAAATAAGGCTTTCCATGCATTACCACGAATACTCTTGCTTAGCTTCCCGTTGGAGGTTCGAAAATTTTTCTGAAAGCTATGTAGAGGAAAAATTGGGAACTGTGAAATCAGGCGCAACTCCATGATCAGACCTTCAATTGGTTTTAATCGTGTTGAAATAACTAGAGGTAGCACTCTAAATTCGAGAGACTGGCATACATATGTCATTCCTGAAGGATGGCTTCAAACTGAATTATAGCCATTTGTCATTGTTTTGTTATCCTCCTTCAGCGGGCTTTTTCTAAACTTCAAAGGCTGGGATTGTCGTTCATAACGAAGCTTCTCCTTTTGGGTAATCCTTGTATTTAAAAGTGCTTTCAGTTATCCCTGATGATGTTTTTGTAGGTAAAATGGAGAGAAGGAAGTAGCGTCGACTCGTCTAATCCCCAAGCTAAGCGAAGTTAACTAAAACGAGATGTTCCTTGAATGGGCCCGGAAAATATTAAGTGCAGTGACGAGCTAGAAAAAAAGCTTACCTTCCTGTCTTTCTGGCTTCCACGGCTGTTTTATCGATTCCAATAATAACTTAGCTGCGCGCTGTACTCAAGAAAGTACTAAAAACCAAAAAAACATCCTTCAAAAAATGTTAATTGAACGGCGATGAGCGAAAACCGATGAAAATGTCATGGTGTTGAGAAAATGATTGCCGTTTTGCGATATGAACAAATGAACTTTGTTGTGGTGGAAAAGCTTTTCCTGCTCTGGGGTTATGCTTAGCCTCACACTTCAAAAGATTTTCCCGGCAAAAATAGATGCAGTAGGGCATTGAGGGTTTCTCTCATTCTGCTTGTTCCTCAAGCCTTTTCCTCACTGATTATCATTTTTTTCTCTAGAATCCAGATGCAAACTCGCAACACCAGCAGATTACTGACAACAGGCTGAAATAAATCGCATTCCAAAAGTTTGCAAATTTTTATGATCTAAGTTTTTGTTATAGAGACAGGTAATCTTGACTGGATTGTTGGCAAAGGAGTACCAAATTGAACCGATGTCAAATTGATGAATGAATGAGTGCTTAAGTCAGGTTACAACATTTTAGCTGTGTTTTCCTTCCGGCAGCTAATTCCACAACACCTGGTAGCTGTGCATTTTTTCTGCAAACCACTAAGTTATTAGGATATTTATTGCTTTGAATGGGGGTAAACAAGTGCCAACACTTTCTCATGGTCTGTTCGCAGCAATTGTCTTTCTTTTTAGATAAATAGATAACTTGTCTTATCCTTACTTTTTTTTCTAGCCCTACCATATCCTAAGCAACCTCTATAAAGCTTAGGGGAGCAAATTCATTGTTTTTCCTAGAATCCGTCATTTTTTATGAATGTTTATGGTGTGTTACGGGAAATATCGAAATTTTTGAATTGATTTCCCGTTGATACCTGGAAAATCTTGAAGTCCATCCTATCCGAATATCGAGTTATCTAGACGAAAAGGCACACGATGCTGCAGCCGGTAGCATGCCGTCAAAGCTGCAACTGTTCATCCACAGCCCTGAAGGTGACGAACCTTCACAGCTACTGTGTATGCGAAAATCACGCGAGCTCACTTGAAGGTCCCTGTCCAACGGTTAGAAATCAGAATCAAAAGCTCATTTCTTATCGAAGCTATACAATCTACTCCGGAGAAGACCTAATTTCATTGCCCAGAAATTTATTTATCATTGAGAGGAAAAGTAGTGAAGAACTTGAAGGCATCGGTAGCAGTGCGCAGCTTGGTGTCTGCTGAGGTATTTCTACGGCTTTTGAAACGCCTACTCTTATATTTCACCATTTTATTACGTTCCGAAGCAGTTTCGGGTCGGAAAGGGTTCCGTAGCGAAAAATCTGCCCTATGGAGTTCTGAACATATTCAGTCCAGTGTGGCGGTTTGTGCGTCTCGCGCGAAATCGCGTGGAAATTCTCTGATTGGGGCACGTCAGCGTTTTTCTGTCATTTTGACAAGGAATTGACACTCAATTTTCTTTTCTGGCGTTTCTCGAAATTTCCATGAGCAGTACTGGAGGCGCTTTTCTGAAATATCCAATACCACATGATGCGGAATTGCTTCGTATCTCTCCCTAATGTAGGATCTCCCAACTACGGTAGAGGATCTTTTATCGCCTCTATAATTTTGCGTCTTCCAATGCTTTGTGCTTCGATGTGCTTGTGAACGATGCTTTCGCAAATCTCTGGAAATTATTACGACATGTCCACCATGATTCATCGGAGTCCGTTGCGGAACCATGATGGGCTGAGTGCTTCATCATTATTATCATTATGAAGGATGTGTAGTATGAGGTGCTTTTTCTTGAAGAGAAATTCATGGATAAATAAATAAACAATGAAATTTTTGTAGCAATCATAAGCAATAAATACATGCCAGAAATCACGTTAACTTGAGGGAACATGAAAAATGCGCATCACAACCTTGTAGCCGTAGTTTTGGCCCTGTGTCCAGAGCGCGAACTCATGTGTAGGTAGAGGGCTCCATTATTCCGCACCCATTCGAATGACTCGAATGCGCAACAGAGTGATGACATCAATGGTATGTGCATAGGTGCAGATGGTCAGAGTGCCGCATCTAGATGGTGCAGCATGTGCGAACGGGTCCTGACCTCTGAACTCTCTCAGAAATGAAAATATGGGGCTAGAATCACATGGGCATATCATTCGTATGATGGATTTACGCCATATGCATTCGTACCTACCTTTTTTAGTTTATTGATTTTGTCGTTAGTATATCATTTTATTGAAATGGTTGCAGAAAGGCGTCTTGTATTCAAGCAAAGTGGAACTGGATAACATTGACGTCATTTTATATTATAGTGAAAAAAAAATAAGAAAAAGTATATATTAATTATTGGGACTGGCTAATTTTTAAAGAGACAGCTTTCCTGCAAACGATATCCGTCGAATTAGTTTTAATTTGCATATTTTCTCTCAGTATCTCGATGAACCCATCCATATCATGAAAGGATTATCCTTTTCCACCACTTCAGGCTTCTTAGTGCTTCTGGAAGCCAAATTTGGCTTTTTTATACCAGAACAATCTGGACTTGGCAGGCTTTCCTCCCTTTGCTATTTCAGGTTTCTACATGAAACTACTTTTTGATTAATGATATGAAGTGTTCTGAAGTTGGAAAAAAAATTTGCAGTTGTCTTCACATCTTGTGATGACTGACATTTGAAACAAATTTATCATAACTTCTAAAATAAGAACCTATGAATCAGTGATGTTCACTGACATCTTAACTTTTTTTGGCATGCGTGATTCCCCATCCGGAAAATTATGGTAACTCGTTCTGAAGACATTTTACTCCTTAGCCCATATTCAAGCCATCAAAGGTAGCCCAGGTTTTTGGCGTCATGTCGCTTTAGACTTAACGCGACCTCAATTCATACTTTTTATAGAAAATCATCTTTTCGCAGAGTGCATCCACATGCTAGTATGCTTATTCTGATGCGATCAAGCGTATATGAGCCAGAAGTTCTGCATATTTCCGGTTGTCCTGTGCTTCTACTTACACTGCCTTTGTTCTTGAGCAGATTTGTTGAGCGAGCTCTAAACAAGGAGTTTTTAAGCATACAGTTAAGAACTAAGAGATGCATACGTGCTGAGGTACACGAGGCCTTTGAAAAAATTTGCTCTGCTGTGGTTGCTACTTAGTTGCCAGATGCAGTAGGACCATGCTTAAATGGATTTTTGTGGACGGATGGATTCTTTATAGATTCAGAAGGGCCACATCGAAACGACGAAAACCTTCGTGCCAGGTGAAGAAATAAATTAATAAATATCTATGGACCTCGCTTCGTTGGGGCAGTTGCGCAGCAAGGCTGCATGTTAGTCCTGCTGACAATCTGTTGCTGTTCTACTGCTAGATTGCACGTGTTTGTGGGATCAGATGCCTCTTTTTTTTGGGAAAACTGCTCTTGTTCGCCTCATTCGCCCTATTTTTACATGACTACTGGCATTCATTTGTTAAATTCGCTCGTAGTGTTATTTAACTGTTTGTGGTGTTCCTTTTTTACACTTTTGCAAATAATTCCGCTCTCTTGGGATTGGATTTAATGAGACTAAAACAATTTACTGCGTAAGCATCTCGTAGAGTACTTTTATTTTCTATTTTTTTTATAACTTGCGTTGTAAAAACGGTCACATAGAGAGAGAGAGAAAAAGTGTGTTTATGGTAAACGTTGCTGTGTAAACAGAAGTAGCTCATCCGTGGAGATGGAATAGTAATTTAGCCTTTGTGTTCGGTAAGGTGCTATCCATCTTTTCCGTCCTTTTCTCACGTAAAAGAGCAGAAATGAATCGAAGTAAGTGCTCAATGATGTGCTAGGACAACGATTTCCTTGGTTAATGCGAGGCCATGTTTTCTTAGGTTGTCATGCTAAATGAACAAGTAACAATACTACTCTTTCTATTACCATTTCGTAGAAAGTCATTAGAGTCAATGAAGCGATAAGTTCAATATGTTTCCAAGCTAAAACGGCAGCACTTTGTTGCGAAAAAAAATTAGTCACTGTTTTATGTTGTCATAACTCTCCGCTTTAAAATTAGAGGCCTACCAACTGCTAGCTATAGTCATTATATATGTTTTTATTTTTCTCCTTTATTTAATGTCTTTCTCTTGAATTTCTGCCCGCAGTCAGCTGATCCCTTGCTCATTGTCATTTTTACTCATCATTTTTTCTTTGTGCTAGCGTTCCTCCTCGCTGTTTGATAGCGTTGTAAAAGCTGTACAAACGAAACTGTGTCATCAGCATTGGAGTAGACTGGACGTTGTGGTCCATTTGTAAGGTTTCGATGACGTACTTTATGAATCAGAACGCTTGTGAGCGACGAATTTTTCTCCGCTGAGCTTGCTTATGGCCATAAGACTTGAAGAAAGTGTTAGGAGAGATAGTTTTTTTTTAAAGAGGACGACATATGGATTTGTTAGGGTTACCTCATGAGTATCCATAGCCATCATTTGAATTCTTGCTCAGGGTTTTTAGTTCCACAAAATTGCTACGATATGTTGCTGAAATGGTTAGGATAACCCCACTGTGGTTAACGTTATCTTTTAAATTCGTTGCCATTTGGATCGTTCTCCTTGAGTAAGTACTTCAATAACAAGTGTGACTATCTCGCCAGTAGCAAGCTGATAGAGTGGAATAATGTTCGAATATTCGAATATGCAAAGTATTGTAGGAGCTCACACGCGGTAGTTTTTTTTTTCTGATTTTTTAAATTCTTTTATTTTGAACCTCGGCGTAGACTATTATCCCCTGCGTGAATGCATATATTCGAATAATTATTTGAGTTTTATTCGATTGGATCAACATTCTAGTTGCTCGCTACTTAACACGATCAAGCATTAGTTATCCTAGCACTAGTATTGCTGCTGTGCAGTCGAGCAGTAGATCTCACTGCTATAAAGAACATTTACCAAAATTAGATTTTTCACGTGTTAAAGACGTTGGAAGAGCAAACATGTAATCATACTATGATACAACAATGAAATATAATAGAATGTTTGCACAATTGCGTCGTTCATACGTTACTACTTCGCAAGTGCAAACGAATTATAGGAAAATACCAGTTGTTTTGTCTGTTAAACGTCTGTCATCATCAAAGTTCGTTGCACTTCGCAGACTTCGTCAAATCCTTGCGAATCCTTTAATTATTCGTAATTTGTTTCTTCTTTCGTTTCGTAGTCTAGGAGTGTTTTTCTAATGTACTATTTTCGTATTATCCATGTTTTATGTAATCCATATTGTTTCCAGTGCGAATGTGAGGATGCCTTCGTTGACGCGTTGATCGCTGCATTCCCAGAAGAGTCCAAAACGAAGGGTGTTTACACAGAGCAGGATCTGAAGAACCGGTTTAACAAGGTGAGTAGAGTTATTTTGGTTCTCCACCAATCATAGAGATCAGTTTGCATGCAGCCAATCATAGGGCTCCGATGCGACCAGGGTGTATAATTTTTTTCTTTGTCACGTTTCTCAAAAACCTGTCTGGGTTTTTAGCGTTTGATGCAAAGGTACTAAATATTGAGTGTTTTAGTCTTTTTTAGCTTTGAAAATGATTAAACGAAGTCTTGGAAAGTCAGGTTATTTTTTGTGTAAGCTCATAGTTGAGGATAATTTTCCGTGGCTTTTGCCATTTTCCTTGGGCTGCATGCTTGGTGTCCTTTTTTCCATAGGTTTCTAATGATCGGTTGGACGTTACCCTTCATGAGGGCGTTTCCTGGACCATGGTCCTAAAACTATTACATTGCAACTGTTTGGATTAATGACTTCCCTCGATAAACTGTGAGCTCTAATTTTCAAAAGAATCCCTAAAATTATTTCGAAGTAGGCGTCTCCAACAGTATGTGAACATACATTTGTAGTGGTATTCGTGAACGTTTCCGGGAATGCGGGCAGGCCTGCTAATCCAGGATGGACGAGTATCCCAAATAAATCGATGAATTCTATCAGAAAAACTTTTTAAAGTAGAGGAAGGAAGAGGACGTTGAAGACAGCGATGTACAGCTGCTTTTGTACTGAAACCTTTTCATTTCAGGACAAGCAGGAGGCGAATAATATTCCCTGGAACGTTTGTGAATCCCACTACTGGTCTTCGGGGAGTGAACAGGGATGAGTTCGCACGCGACCCCTTGATTGCACTGCCTTCTTGATGGCTCGCTGAGTTTTGAACGGGAATTTCTGTAGAAATCTCTGAACTTGTTATTTACAAGACCAGAGCATCTGTTAGTTAAGGGGACAAATATGAAATGTTGTGAATGATTGTCAACAGTTGTCAACAGTCCGCAGCTATTTCAATATTGTAGTCATGTTATGGTGTGTTTACCATTCAAAACCCCCTGTAACGTGACATTGTCTGCTGCGTGAAGCCGGCTGGCAACGCTCAGCGTTGACGGCAAAGTTGACAGCAAAATTTCTCGCCGTCAGGTCGATTAGCTGGCTTTTTCACGGAGACAAAGTGTCGTACCAGTTGAACTGGTTGACTTCATCTCCTTCCTCCTTTTTTTCGTCTCAGCTTCTCAGCTTTCGGATGAGCTGACGAGGGCTGTCATCTCCATGTGCCACAGTGGAATTGTCACTACTTTTTTGATTACCGCTCCCTGTACGGTTGTGTCTGTGATTGATGCACCCAACAGTAATTTTATGCGATGATTTATAGCGATTAGAACTGCGTTTAGTGCTTTTGTTAGTCCGCGCAGCTATTTCATGAGACTTTTGTTATGTCTATGGATGCATGTTAGAGCTGTTACTGGTACAGTGGCATATTCAGGATCTTTCAGATTTATAAGCTCGGTCGACGTACAGCAGCAATCGACGAGAATGGCGGCACACTTACAGCATATCTGTGGTCGTACGTGCGGTCGATGTTATTGTTCGATTTACCGCGAAAATTCAGTGATGACGATATGATCGATCCGAGTACTGTCGATAATCTTGAGGTACGATTTTTCCCGTTGTAGTCCTAGTGTCAGAGCGTTCGTTTTTCTTCGTCCAGCAGCAACGTTTGCGTGACGGCTTGTGGTTGCGAATATTTATTTGCATTTACTTTCTAAATCTGCCGTTGAAAGACTGTTTGAACAGTCTGATGTCATAGTGCTGTGGCATTGTTTCATTAGCGCTGTCCCAGGAAGAGTGGGTGCCCTTTCAAGAATATTTTCCGCCTTGGGTTTTTTTTACTTCCTAAGTTGGAGGAATTTTCCTTTACTTCTGTTATTGCACGTTGAGGTGCTTTTTTTCGGGATCGCTACAGAGAAACGTACACCTAGTCCCAGACACAGGCTATGAGGTTCTATTTACTCTGTTATTTATAGATATTTGTTCATACGGGATCCCTTGGGTCAGCTCAGGATAAGATATCCGTTTTGATTGTCCAGTCTGCACTATATCCTGGTTTTGCTGCCGAGATTTTTGATGTTAGCGATTGGCAACTGGGCGGCTGCGATGCTAACATTGTATTTTGTAGTTCTTTCTCCCCACAAAATTTGATTATTGGTGTAGTAGCGTTTGCTTTGTTTTCTTCGCAAGCTTCTCAAATTTCCAAATTTGCTGACGCGGCGAACGAAGAAGATTCAGATTTGCTGCCTTTATAATTTCCTCTTTGGTTTCCAGAGAAAAGAACTTTGCAGGAGAATTCCTTAATCGAAAACGCTTTTTTCAATGCGCTTGTAGAATTATTGGGGGTGGTCCGATCCCTTGCCGCATAAGCCAGGGTGGGGATGTTGTAGGTATCAAGAATATGGGATCCTTCTCTTTACCGTACCGCAATACTGCAGGAATACAGTACACATAGTGTAGAGGCAGCAAATGCATTTTCTTTCAGAATCTAATGAAACTTTGCACATAAGGATTATTTGACATGGTGATCACGACCCCCTTTATATCGCAAGCCCACCTTATACGGTCACTGTATGCATACTGTGAACATAGCCTTTACAGTTTCGATATTATAACGATATGGGAAAGCCTCACCCAACGCACCAAATATGCTTTTCCTAATGTCATGTCTTTAAAAAATGGTCACAAATTCTCATTGGTTAAAAACGCAAAATCTGCATTATCGCGAAGAGCACGTGAATATTGCTTGACCCATAGGTTTGCTTGCTTTTCGACAAGCCTTCAACATTTTAGGAACTTTTTTCAGGAATGGAAGGTACATAATTAATAGGTTTTCATATTTGTATCTTGACTGTATTAGCGCATACTTTCATTTTTGTATTATACACTTTCACTTCTCATGTCCAACTATTTTTTTTTCATAATTTGTTGGACTTGCTGTGTTCTGAACAGGTTACACAGCTATTTTGACCACGCCTCACCGCTGGAAAATGCTGCGGATGCGAAATTCGGGCTTCTAGGATTATTCTCCGGGATCAACTAGAGAATTTTGATGTGCTGGTATTAATAAGAAACTAGCTGAGGTTTGGCAGGTGGTGTTTAAATGGAAGGGAGAGGGGAATAAATATAAGATTTGCAGTAATACAATAATATTAATTAGGAGCCTTTCATGATTTCTTCTTATTGTTTCTGATAGGTTTTTTGATTGATTCCTGATTTCTGAAAATCCATAGCCTTTTTACGACGATAGCTGAGTATTTGTGCATAAGTTCGCAACTTGGAAATCCCCCGCGCTATACGAAGGAAAATTCAGAATTCGTGTTTTTGGATTACGGTAGCTTCTTGGGACCGCAGCCACACAAACACACCATCGCACGAATTGCTTGATTGTGGCTAAGGCTACTTCGTCACTAGTATTTTTTATCTGAATTCCTATATGTTATTGTATTTTCAGGTTCTCGCTCGTGCGAAATGGTACGTGGAACAGAACGATTTCGACGGCGCGATCCGCGTCTCGCAGTTGTTGCGCGGAGAACCGGCGCTGTCGGTCCGCGACTGGCTCGCGGACGCTCGCGCGTACCTGGAAACACGACTGCTCGCTCAGCTTCTTGTCGCCCATGCTGCCGTATCATCGATCAGATCCACGTATTAAAATGATGGAAACGTGGTTTTCGGAGGATCGTTACAGCCAGTTTCGACAATACTGCCACGATGATCTGCGAAACCACACATAGTTGATTCAGCTAGGACCCATATTTCAGTAGGTGTTGCTCGTCGTTTCGGCTTTCCCACCGTCCATTTCCGTTTGCCGGATTGTGTATAGTTGAGAGAGTTGCAGTGTATTTTTGCCGAACGTTTAGGGTCTTGTCGTTCTCTGTTTTTATTGTCAATTATAATAATGTAGTTTCCGGTTATTCATTTTTTCAAAGAACGAGAAGGTTATTCATAAGAAGACAATAAATATCTATGGATTTGCGTACTACGCTAAGATATATGCTAAACTGAGGTCTAATAGCTTGCCCAGAGGAAACGCGAGAGTCATAGGATAGCATACGGCACGAACTCAAATTGAAATCCGAGAATGCGCTTGTGTGCCCGTTTTCCGGTGTGCGAACGCGTAAATGGACCAGAAGCTGGAGTCGAGGAAGTGCTAGGATGCGGATGGGATGATGTGATTATGGTTATTTGGCTTAAGAAGCATGCTTTTTCATTTTCTGGATCAGGACGGTCCAGAAACTATGTTCTATTCTTTCTGTGATGAGTATGCTCCGTTTCACCAGCGATTGTAATTGAACGGACGCTAGAGGAAGAAAGAACACGCGAAAGTGTACGTTGTTTGCAGAGGTGGACGGGAAAAGCACAAATACTCTACTATCGTTGGCCTCGGAACAGGTCATTGCGTGGAAGCTGACCACTGAATATCTTGTGTCAAGAGGAAAGGTTTTTGTGAACGCTTTGCATTCTATGGACAACAGAGTGTATCGTTTTACTTCCGGAAAATTTTGCTATTGACATGGTAAATCCTTTAGATTTTTATGCCGCTGCTGCCTGAAAGCCAATTGCCTTTTCTGGTTGTTTTAGAAGTGACCTCTTGCTTCTTGAACTCAAGGGAAACCGCGTTCTTGAAATGTTCATCGAATTTTCGAAAAGCAAATGGGTCCAACGCCGTGCCTCTGCCGTCGTACCACACTCGACTTCATGCTCAAGGCCATTTTTCCAGTACGTCTACGGCCAATGCCTCAGGGCATTTCTGGCATTTCACCGTTTAATCAACTTTATTTATCACGATGCCTAGCTGGAGAATTATGCATTTTTCCTCCACAATGAAATGCATTATTCAATGTAGACATATGATTTGACTATCATTAGATGTCTTCATGTTTTGTGAACGGTGCGGGGCAGAACATACGACTGTCTCTTATGAAATTCTCACGTCGATGGTATTGAGTGCTTTCGGCCTGTACATCAATTGATTTCGATTTATGTAGTCACATGTCCATTTGCGATGAGAAATCATGGATCCTGCACATATATTGATCCTTAGAGAAATTCAATGACCTCTTGAAGTTTTGGCATCTTCGAAATTTTCAGGTTCTTTTTGAAAGTTTCATCTTAGCTAACACCTATTCTGTGAATCTTTCGGCTTATTTCTGCAATTCCCTTGGCTTAGAAACTTTCTACAGATTTAAATTACCCCCTGCCTACTTTCTAACTGTTGAATTGAACTTTACAGACAGATGAGCTCCTTTTTAGGCCTAAGTTTGAAGGAAAATTACCTATTGAGAACGTACTATTCTAAATGATACCTTTGTGGACTGTGAAGGAGGTCTTTGACAGATAACCTATCCTTTGCACTCTGACAACTCACAGCTTCATCTGGAATTCAAAAATAATGTTACGCTGAAAAAAATATCCAGAAAAAAATAGAGCTGGTTTTAAAATATATGAGTTTTACCAGTAAGCTTTTTTTGTAACTTGGCAGTTTCTAAGCGGTAAAAGTTCAGGTTTTCCACATCTATGAAAGTAGCGCTTCGGAAAGATAAAACTATGCGCAATATTTGTGGATTTGCGTTCAAGAAAAATGAAACAGTGGGAGGTGTTAGTGTAGGATTATGATCCTAAAGCGGGCTTACTATGATAGGTACAGTACTGTAGATGAACGCGGTGCCTCCAGATGTTTTACAGTGTTTACTTCCATGAATAATCCATGAATGTTTTCAGTGGCAGCAGGTCGGCTGTCCTTTGCCGATTGTTACATAAAGAATTAAAATGGGTTCTGGACGCTATCTAGGATAAAACTGCATGGCTGAGATCTTCCCAGCACAGGAATCCTTGAGCTGTAAAAATGTGTGAAAATGTGTTCCCAGGTGCTTGACATATTGTATCGGCAGTAATCCATTCAGCCGTGGACGTCATGTACCAGCACATTTTGGCATCGTCAAAGTAGTCACTAGGGGGGCGGGGGCATGGAGCGATTTCGGGGCCTGCCGCAGCGATACCGTAGGACCCGCCCCTGACTAGAGCAGTAGTGGTGATGGAGCGTGCGTTGCCACCACTCTCCTACACGATCTTACCGTTAACACACGATCCATGGCCTCATAATGCCGATGATCTATCGACGTCGTCATCGTCGGCGACGCACATCACATCGCATTCAACGTCACTGCTTCTGAAGGCGTTGTTGGCGATCGCCGTGTTGGTGATGATCATCGTGACGGTGGTCGGTAACGCACTTGTCTGCCTCGCTGTGGTCCTGGTGAGGAAGCTGAAACAACCTGCCAACTTCCTCATCGTCTCGTTGGCCATCGCCGACTTTTTTGTCGGGATGCTCGTCATGCCACTTGCTCTCGTTGACCTTCTTTTTCCTGAATGGCCACTAGGCAGGTTCGTTTTTCCACGTATTGTTGTCTGCCGGCTTTGCTTTTTGCTGAACACATATTGCTATCCACTAGAAATGATTACCAGCGATCATTAGTAGTAATGTCATTTATTGTACGCACGGCATTCTGCCGTAGTTTACTCGATTAGAGTGAGTGATTCAGCTGCACATCGCATGTGTTGTGTCTAGGAACGGGTCTTCACCAATCCTTGACGGGCCCACTACGAACCTCTTCAACCCGCTCTAGTCGCATTGCGAGCTTCCAGCGAGGGTGTATTGTTTTTGTCAAATGCGCAGGCGAAAACTCAGTTACAGCGGTGTATTTTTGGGGGCAGAAAAGCTGTCGTAGCGCAATGAGCTCATTTCCAGAAAAAAAGAGCTCGGATGCACGCCGGCTGCAAAGTTTCACTGGCTTGGCGAAAACTTCCTTTCCTGCTTCTCTCCGGTTTTTCATAGTGTTACGAACCAAATTACAGATCTATGTGCAAATTGTGGACGACTGCAGATCTAACGCTGTGCACAGCCTCCATTGTTAGCCTATGTGCAATATCTGTGGATCGGTACTTAGTTATCACAAGGCCTCTGAGATACTCAGCAATGCGAACGACCGCCAGGATGCTCGTGTATATAGCTATAGTATGGGTAATAGCGGCCGTCGTCAGCGTATCCTCGCATATTATTGCGAACCTGCTGGATACTCAAGAAACGGATGATCGGATATGTCAGGTATGGACATCTTTGCATACTCCTGGATGTACGTGGTTTTGTCTGGATGCGAGTTGCTCCTTTATTTTGATAAACAACTTGCTGCTCGTGTTGGAATATGGGATATGGGGTTGCGGAAACGATTTCATTCCTGTCACGCGTTGTTTTGGGGCCATAGGACCATAACATCATTGAATCCTGGAAATCCTCGAAATCACGAGCAAGCGAGAATCTACAGCACCTGTAACGTGCACCCCTAGCCCTGTCATGCATGCATGAACGTTCCTCATTCAATCGTACTCCATTCTTTCTATCTCGCTCTTGACGCTTGACATTTGCTTTATGGCCGGGTGCTTGCGTCTTCTCGCTGTGGAAAAGCATCTCAGAGCACGTTATACGTAATTGCGGACAAACGTTCAACTTTTATTAAGCTATGGAAGCTATGAAAAAATGCAATAAATAGTTACACAGCGGGCGGCAGATGTTGTTTTTGCAGCTATTCTTAGCCAACTTTTTCTATGCTATGAAATTCATGCGGTCTCGCATATTCATCAACTGGAATTGTACGGATAGCGGCGGAACGATCGATGTCGATCGGGAGACGTCGCCTCACGTGTATCACCTCATCTGCTTGTTGTTTATGCACTAATCATGTACATTTCACATTCCCGAGAACGATGTTTGTAGAGAGGATTTTACCACTTCCACTGTAAGCACGAAAAATGCACTACAATCATGTTATTTGAATACGGAAGTCGTGCTTTTCGTTGTGGCACTCTCAGGTTCTGACCTTTTGATTTATGTAAATATGTTTAGTGGGGGTCGTACATCTCTTCGCTCTTTTTTCCTCGCATAGCGATGAAAAAGAAGGCACGCCTCCTCGTTCTCTGGATGTCCATTAGGGTCGCTCCAGAAGAAGAGTGGGATTTTTTTCGAGAGGTAGCGCGTCTGAAGCTCACACAGGAGTTGACTATAGAAAAGAAGCTCAAAAAGAAGAAAGAAAGATACGAGCGCCAATCTGTTCGCAAATAAGGCTACATTTTAATCGCTACTGAACAATGTGTCCAAGAGGTGATACTTCTGGTTTCTACTTTTCCTGGCTGGAGTTATATCAACAAACAGACAGATTTTGAAACAAAACTGCTTATCATCGACAATCGCATTTTGCCTGTTATTTCTATATTTTTTATGGATGCTTTTCTGCGCCTATTCAATATCAATAGTTGTTATGGCCTCGAAAATAGAATTCTCTTTATATTCCTCTCGGCTGTAGTTTCCTGCTCAGGTAGATTCATGCAAATTCCTGAAAAAAATCGTCACTTTCCTTTTTTCCTGAAGTGGGTGGGTTTTCCCTCAAGGAAGATAGATTGTGTGCAATCAACTGATATGAGGTAATAATGATCAGTGATATTTCACTAAATTTCATTGAAGGTACTCGTCCACTCTGAATGAGCGGGAAGGTTAGAGTTCACCAGGTAGCGCACATGAATTCTGGATGAGAAATATCTGCCAGCCACGTGGACGAACGACTATTTTTGAGCACAAATTTCCTACCTCAAGCTCCTAAAACGAGCAGCAAAAAGGCGTTACTCTCTGGAACCTATTCAAATCCTTACCCATTTGAATCCATTAACCTTACGCAGTCGAACAACTAGACTCTCAGAATCGATAGGGAGCATTTAGTGTTTTTAATTTGAATGCTTTCTCTTCTTCTACTCATTCACGCGCAAGGATTGTTGCATTCTGAGTTTCTGCGTGATTTCCATATCTTATCGTGTGCGAGGCGCGCCGTCTGGATATTGAAGTATTGTGGAAGCAAGGATATAGCGTGCTGGTGTCGTGTTGCCACTGAACGGTGAATGAATAGCCCGAAAATCTTTCGCGTCAATATACAGTGCAAAATTAGTCCAAAAATTGGTGTCTGATGGAGTCAACACAATTTCTGGAGCGTTTCTCAGTAAAACGACGCAAAATCCTTGCTAATTTTATCAAATGAGCTATGAATAAATCCTTTCCTTACTCATCTAATTGGACAATTTTTAGAAAATCGACATTTTCATTAACTCCTGAACTCCCAGAGGAGTCACATTTATATAGAACTCGTTTTTGATTCGCTGTAGTACAACAGAAGCCGTCGACCGTCAGCAGCTTCAGTGTGAACTATTTAGTGCATCCCATTATTTGAAATCAGGGCATTGTGAGGCAGCCTAAAAAAGTTTAGCGCTATCAAGGATCACAATAGTATGTGCTTCCTGGATTGCACGTTAGTTTGGGTGCTGTTTCACTGTTTTCGGCGTTTTTGGGGGAGAACACTTTGGCTGGCGTTGGTCTTTTCAGTGACGTGCTCTTCGAACTTTCAGCTAAACACAGCGGCCAACGATTAGCAAACTCAGGTGGCCTCGATGGGATTTGCGCCAAAATTTCTTAACTTCAGCTTAATGGAAAAGTTACTACTGATCAACGCGCTTACTAGATTATCACTGGGATTTAGTAGCTACTATACGAATGGGGTGTAGGTGACAATTAACTGGTCCTGAGAATGGCGTTCTTATTGCAGCAGTACTGAAGCTCCTGAGGCTATTTCTTAAGATTCCGCTATAGTTCTCGCAAAATAAAAAGTGGATTGGCAGGGAATGTTCCGGAAATATCAAATTATTACGGGAATAAATGGCCTGCTTGTGCTCGTTATTTTTAGCTGCTTTTTGTTATATTGTCGGACACTGAATCCAGAATGAACTACATTTATTTTGCAGGTGATCCAGCATTTTGCCTATCAAATTTACGCCACAATCATCTCATTTTATGGTCCTACATTGATTATGCTGATATTGTACGTGCAAATTTGGCGTGCTGCTAAGCGAATAGCACGTAAGGATCACGATCAGACGACACATATGCAAGTCGGCGTCGATAAGAACGGGAACGATCATCTGGATCTGATACCAGAGACGCAGAAGACGCTGAAAATTGTGAAGAACGATCATCGTGGATACTTGCATCGTCCAAGTGCACTGTTTCATGCCGTCAAAATGCCACTGGTAAGTCCAACTCCACACGTTGACCTTTCATTTGCCATTCAATTACGACGCTTTTCCTGCACGTCCAGAACATATTTGCCGATGAATAAGAGGCACGTTAAGTGTTTTCCGTTCCATGGTTGCTAGGTGTGCACTGAATTTTTCTCCTTGTCTCATTGTGTATTTGGACGTGGTGGGCGAGCTGGGGGGAGCAGTGCCGGCCACCCGGCCAGGGCCCGGGATGCAAGTGATCGTGCACGTCCATGACGGACTTCTCGTTTATGTCTTGGCCCCACCACGTCTTCGGGAATATGTTTGCTAGCAGTTGCTCATCTGCATAATGGCTGCTTCGCATTATATAGCGCATGCGTTGATTGAATCGCGGAACAATGCCTAGCAGTTTATATTTGTGGATTATAAGTAACTCCAGGGGTTTTTGCAGCAAACAGAAGATTAGTTCCTGATTTTAAACAGGGAAAATTCTCTGCAAAGTGTGTATACTGAAATAGAATAGGAATCTTTGCAGAACACACTCTGCACTGTTTGTGTTCGCTAATTACACTTGCTGTTTCTTCTCCGAACGCTTAGCTAACCTTGAAAGAATCCGAATAAAACCTGGAAGCAGTAGGAGATCGGCGGAAGTTCAACCGGAAACCCCTGGAAATTGGATGCATCCATACGAGTCTTCTTATTTAGCTTGCTATTGGGGGTTCTCACCTAGAATCACTATGGGATCTAAGATAGGTTTTGGAGTACGTCCACCCAATTCAGAGTCTAACTTCATCCATTTTAGTCATTTCGCTACGAAAGCCTGTTCATCGCTAGCGGCTTTTTCACTAAGGAAAATGGTATGCGTATGAGGGAGGCTCGATTCCTTGTTGTTTTTTGTTTTGGAATTTCCAAGTATTTCAAATCATCTACAAAGTAGGAGTGAAATGAGCTCATCTCTTGTTCGTTTACTATATAAAATATATGGAGCATGCAAAACCGCTGGCTCACTTGTGAGATTCGCTTTTTTCACTGGAAGCTTTTCAGTGAGAAACACTACGGGAACTTTTTGGAGCATTTCAAGGCTTTCACCTAAATTGCTTCAACTTTTGCTAACATTTTGCAAAGAGACCGATCTCAGCTGCACCGCACAATATTTTTGGGTGATAATCTCAAGTATTATTTCCAAAGAGATCTACATTATCGCAAGACCGGATATATCTACTCTATAATGGATTCTCAAGAATGCGTAGGAATGTTATGATATATTTCCGTTTTTGCACGTCTTTTTTTCCATTAGGAGAAGCGTCAGGCACTTTTATCATGCTTTCCTCCAGGCCAGCGAAATTCCAGCCCGCCCGGATTCTCACCGATCGAATTTCGCTCCATTAAAATAACCGGAGGCTCCACCCGAATTTGAGGCCGGTCGACCAAAAAACCTCGGGAAATGTGGCGCCAGAAAGAGGGTCCATCAGTGAAAATGAACACCCTGGAATCCATCGAGTCAAATGTGGCAGGCCAGCTTGCGTAATACTAGCTAGCACACAGACAAGCTCGGCGGCAATTTCACCAGACCTCAATAGGCACTTCTAACCTTATATTAACCTTTGACTGTTGCCCTCTTCCCTCTCCTTCTTCCCAGTCCTCATAGAGGGCAGCGGGATTGTGGCAAGAATGTGTATACGTGCAGGGATAGCAACGTGCTCTCTTTTGTCGTCATGTTCCACCTATTCCAACAATGGCACGATTATGCTGGCTAGCGAAGGAGGTTCGGAAGGACCTTCCGGGGAGATCCGGCCGCGTGGTCGGTCCACTAAACTCGGTTTTAAAATAGAAGCTGATATATTTTTATTGGGGATACTAGGGATTTCATGAGCATCTTTCATGTCATTTAGCAAGACAAATTTATGGTGTTATGCTTGGACTGAAGAATTGCCCTCCTTTCATCCAGCAATTTAGGCGAAGTCGTTTAGGATAATCTCGTCAACTACTATACTCATGCCGTCATTGTTTGGATTGCCATGCAAAATTGCCTAAAAAGTGATCTAAAGGTGTTAAAAATACGTGAAAGTCATTGTGTTGGCAGCGAACTCACTCTGCTGAGGTGACGCAAGTCCTTGGGGAATCACGTGCAGACGTTCACGCGTTCAAATAACAGAAGTACAACTTACTTTGTTACCTTGCCGAATTGCTTATAAAACGGCGGGAGTAAACAAGGATGTTTGATCAGTAAGCGTAAGTCGTTGCGCGGCCGTATTTTCCTTAGATGCTATACTTCCTAGGGTAACATCCACGGAAGGAGAATAAATGAATCAACGTTCCGTACGTTTTCTGATCCACTACGTGCATATAATCCAATTGACCTTGGAATCAAGGAACTCCTGTGTTTTTTAGTGCGTTGGAGCAACGGACGCAGGCTGTGAGCTAAGCATTGAGGAAGAACTGCTATTTAGATGAGAAATTGACTTGACGCTTTTGCTTTGTTGCTGAATGCAAAACACCTCTGGGCCAGTCGTGATCATATATCATGTATTCATTAGGATGCGCTTTTGTTCGGAGAGCAAAGAGGATTTTTTGGTCGATGTTTACGGACATGCATGAAATATGCGGCGCATTTGTATGGCCGTTGTAAGCAATTTGAAGCTCTTTTGCTTGGATGAGATCTCTTGGTTGGATGCGATGCCACCTGACTTTTACAAGAAACCATAGGAACGTACCCATCGAGGAGTGCTTTATTGGATGGAAAGAATGGATGGATGCAACTGCTGTGGATCTCGGGAAAAACTTTCGGAAGTCCTCGTTTTTCATGAGTTTGCTACAATTGAACTTGCCGCAAAAGTTGAAACAAAGGTGCTGGAGACCACCCAAGTAGACTGGTATTTTGTACTTGAAAAGCGCATGAACTGGTTTGGATTTCTTCTGGTAATCATGCCGTTTGAGGAATGATGGATAAGCGTGAATTATATGTGATGAACAAGGATTTAGCTCCAGAGATTTTTTTCGAAAAGAGAAATGATTGAAGTCCCTAGACCTCCCAGTCTCCTTCGCGGAGCAACTGGAAATTCTTTTGCGAAACTCCCACTGAGTGCCTGGCCATATATCATTGCTGCGAACAACTCCAATTTTGCCTCAGGCGATTCTTCCACGCATGGTCGACTTACTTTGAAGCTAATGGTTGTGCTGACTTCGACTGACGACAATGCGGGACGGCAGGACTTTTGCCGTTCCTGAAAAACTTAGGCAGAACTTATTTCGTAGCTGCTTCTGACGTAATAAGGCAATGGGCGTCTTATATAAAATGTCACCAGAGTAGCTAAAGGAGCTTTTTAGGAACGTTTAGGTTGCCCAGCGCATTATCGTGATGGAAATCAACCTGAGCACCTAACAGGTGTCATCGGAGCTGAATTCCATGTCTTATCCTACTTGTTCTCTTTTAGTAAGGAATCCGCAGTAGTGAGATTTGAAGAACTACTCAGGAAGGTCCAAACTCTATTTATTCTGGATTGAGCGAATTTTCCAGGACAGCTTCGTTATATTCTACCATTCACTAAGCCATCCATCTATAGCAGTCTCTTCCGGGGAGCAGTCTTCGAGTCGAAATAGGTCTTACACTCTCACCCAAAGGAGTTCCCAAGTAGGATAAATAGCCATTACTAGTTATATGGATTAGAAACTCCTTGGAAACATCCATGAATCCAAAGTGACCAAGTGAATTTCTCCAAATTTTGCCCGCAAAACGAAACAAAACAGGTCCACACGCCAGGAGAGTACTCCCCTGCCATCAACATAGGGGCAAGAACTTTGCTGGACTTGGAAAGTTCCTGGATTTCGTTTTTACGAAAAAAAGGAGTGGTTTGTGGAGAAATATCGCTTGCTATGGCGGATCTTCGGCTTTTCTATAGAAGGAAACGGCCCCGAGCCAATTTTAGTTTTTACAAGTGCAATGTAATGCGAAATCGAGAGCCATTACCTAGCTAGAATTAGATTGTGGGAATTTCTACGGCTCTTCTGCTCGTGGACAATGTCACACCGTTCGCACACGTCATTTTGATGCGGAAAATGGGCAGGGATCCAAGGAGTGAAGGGAGGTATCCCAGAGGAATGAGTGCTGGGCACTAGTAGCTTTTGGGTCATGGATCTCTGAGTGTTTATTCATCTATTCATTTTTATTCGATAAGTTTTGTTAAGCAGTTGGTTCAGAACAATCCCTAGGTAACATCCGGAGCAAAGTATGACCACGAAGATCGAAACCATGAAGATATATTGAGTATAACTTTATCCATCCACACTTTGAAGGTGGCCATAGATCTACTGAGGGAGTGGTGAAGGGGGGGGGGCTGCTTACGTTCTTGGAAAAAGGGTTCCGACATTCTCATGAGTCATGTTGGCAATTTTAGAACTTCAGTACTTTACACTCGTGTTCTACAGGTAAATTTATTTAAATTTTTCAGGTAATTTACAAAGTACAACTCATTTTCCAATTTACATTCTAGCTATCAGTCAAGATATGAGCTCCAAAAAGCGTCATAATGAAATTATGGATTGTAGGATTTGTTTCCAAATAAAAAAATTAAAGAACTATGGCAATCCTTATAGCATTTTCAAAATAGTACTTCTACATTTGTTACTGGTATTAAATTCCTTTGTAAAAGAAGTGTTTTCGATTGAAAAGGCACCAACTGGATACAAATGTTGAAGTTGTGGAATGGAACGACAAATTAGCACATGTTTTTCATTGTGGATTGCTGGCGTAATTACACCAATTACCACCTTACTTCTTCGTTTTCAGATTCGACAACACGATCGAAGCGAATGCAAAGCAAGGAAAACGTTAGGTGTGATTATGAGTGTATTCATCATCTGCTGGCTGCCGTTCTTCTCCCTGGCTCTGCTTAAATCGTGCCTCAGTCTTGCAGTGCCTTACTGGCTGGACGTACTGGCCCTGTGGCTCGGATATTCGAATAGGTAGCTCTTTAGCCTGCCTTATTTTATGCTTTACACCACCGCTTCAGAATGAGGTCTGCTCGAACAGGTGAATGAGTGTGAGTGAGTGAGGGAATGAGTGAGCGGTGTTCGCCTTGAAGAGGAAATGTCAATCTGATCCCAGAAGACAAGGTGCGCTTCGTCGTTCATTTTACGAGCACGTCGCGCACAGCTCCGAAATCTCATGTGAACGGTGTAATGCGGCCATAACTCGCCAGAGTTATGGCGTATTCCAAAAACTCGACGCGCCACGGCTGTCATGTGAGCCCGCCCCGGTCAACTTTTACTCAGAGCTGCAGGG
Organism: Ancylostoma ceylanicum; assembly: GCA_000688135.1. Taxonomy (NCBI): domain Eukaryota; kingdom Metazoa; phylum Nematoda; class Chromadorea; order Rhabditida; family Ancylostomatidae; genus Ancylostoma; species Ancylostoma ceylanicum. The sequence goes on along the minus strand of JARK01001364.1, from coordinate 1,239,018 downwards.
ACTCCATAAAAGCTATCGTTAGCCCCCCGGATAAGATCCAGAATTATTGCTATTCAAAAACCGTAATAGTTCTCAAAGTAAGTAATGGGGGCTTCATTTGCTGAACTACCCAGTTTTTGCTAGAGCTCCTCTGATAATGACAGGCAAAACGATCCGACCTCAAAGCGCGTTTTTCTCTGAAACTGAAGGTATGCCGCTTCCACAAAATCCGAGCATTATCGCAGAACGACATAGCTCTCTGAAGAACCACACCACAAAATCATGGACTTGTGGATTTGGGCAACGTCTTCTCACAAAGGAAATATTCCAGAATCGAGTGCATTCCAGAATTTTTGTGAAGGATAACATTGTGTGGTACTAACGAATGCTTGACGTAATAGCTAACATGGGAACTTCTATAGTAAGAATTTGAATTTTAAACAGACACATTTTATTCATACATTGCGGCACTTCTTATCGGTGGTGCAGATTCCTTGAAAAAGAAAAAAAAACATTTTGGAAATTAAGATAGAATTGATGGGGATATGATAGATGTTGGTCAGTTTCGCAAGCCTAAGAGGGGAATTATTACTTTAGTAATTGTTTCTCTAGTAAATGATCGGATATTCCAGCTCCTCTCCAATAAGTAGTTGTTTTTTCCGCTCATATAGAAGGGCCTTTTTCCATAAAAGATGTTTCCTTTTGGACCTATGTATCTTGGCCTTGGGACTTTGTAGAGATCCACTGACCAATTTAAATAAGCATTTTAATATGAAAAAGTATAAAAAACAGTACTGTCTGGAATGTCACTCTCAGTGAATGTGTGTGCCCCGAAAATTCCACTATTCTGTCGTGGGCTAGTTCCATGACTTCTATCTGTAAAAGCTGTTCAGTTACTGAGATCTGCTCAACTCCACGTTGAGTAAACCTGTAAGTGTACATGTCATCCTAAAATTCACATCAGCAGATCATCATATTTCAATTTCAGCTTCTGAAATATAAATCAGTTCTTTATCAACCTATAGCCCCTGAAGTCTGACATGCCTTATACTCCCTGTTCCACAAGGAGGTACATGCTTGAAACTTCGTCTGCTTATCACACCAAAAATTTTGTTACAGTACTGCATTTACAATTTACTATGGTTAAGTATGATGATTTCGATGACATTTTCATATTTAGTATAATTAAATATGTGCTGCCTCCATATCCTGATGACTCCTCTCCAACGGATTTTTCCTAAAATCCAGAGGCTGTGTGCATCTTTGAGATTACGTGCCCATGGTAAACGTGCCAAGCCACACAAATTTACCCATTGATAGCAATGGCGTCAACGCGTTCATCCTGGGAACTCTTAATGATGCATCCAGTACCAGGGAATGGGAACACTGTCACTGTGGAGTGTGGCTGGGAAACAAGTGAAGTTTATTTCGTTGGTACAGAGAATCCTACGACACTCATTAGGTGCTTTTAAAATTTACTTCTACTTATTCACTTACAACATCAATTTTTATTGTTATCACTTTTACCACGAATGACTTGTCCCCATCCGTCAGGAAATAATTTTTGAGTTCCTACTAAAATTGGTAAGGTGACTGATAGTCGCACGCACGGCAACCTTGCGACGCAAGCTTCGATAACATACCGTCTAAATTATATGGTAAGCCTGTCTTAACAAATCTTCATGAGATTCTGCAAATCGAGGCGAAAGGTCTCTTGAAATTTTCTGGCTAATGCGAGGCTTCAATTTTGAATGGACACCACAAATTTAACAAGGAAGTTAGTTGGAAATTAAGGGGCATTGACCGGTTTTTGTACTGGAGTACCCGATTTACGCCTTGTTTAGCAGTGGCACATTATGGGATCGACAGGATTTCATAAGATTTGCGATTTACATTTAAGGACGTTTCCTCGAGACATATCCGGAGAGCAGCGCTTTATATGCATGAGATGCATCCCACTTTAATAGATCAAATGTTTCATGAAAACGCTTTCTGTTGTTGTACTATTAAATAATTACTGACTGTGCACTCTTATTTCCACTCTTATTCAATTTATTTTTTTAACATCGTGTATGTTCCGTAATAGTATAGGTATAGTATCAGAAGAATGGAGGACAGCTGCATTAGAGCTAAACAAGTACTCGATTAGGTTGGAAAAGCTCGGTAAATTTATGTAGAGATCAATCCCGCAGATTGTAGAGGAATCCAGATTGATGCCTCCATACTCCAACAAGTTAAGAAAGCTCAGTAGAACCGGGAAAACACAGCGGTATTGGATGCTTATTTCCATAGTTCTTTATCCATCCTGTCTTCCGATACAATTTAACTACCTAGTTCCTCATTCCCTGATGCAAATACTGTGCATTGACACAAAACGAATTGGTATTGGAGGTGATAACGTATTGCACATCTCGATCGGATAAAAGTATCCTGCAGTGGAGCTACTGGATAACATTCCAGGGAAAGTTTTTTCCTCAGTGGGTAGCAGTAGATTCTAATGAAGGTCGCATCTAATGATAGTGCATTTCTCCGGCTGGAGTAAGTGTACCAGGTATGGTCCCCTGGGAATAAAGCTGAAACTATGCCGATCTTGGCGACTTAAATACATTTAGAACTAGATTTTTGACTTTTCGAAACTTCCCTTAGAAATTTTTAAAAAATACATCCCTTCCCTCATGGAAACGCTCTTTGGGATTCTATCCCACCTAACTTAGCGATTATTTCATTCGGCATCCCTAAACTCATTCTTGCACTTCCGGATGCGCATATTCCTCCTACATTCAGGAGTCCATGAGACACCATGCAGAGGTTACAATTGAATCAAAAACCTTTGAATATTATTGGAATACATTTAGTAACGGGATGACTTTTTCCGTCGCGTAATTGTTTTTTTTTCTGCATCAAAATGGTAGGCCATTTTTTATCTAAAAAAATTCCCTTGGATATGCATTTGCTGATCACGCTGCAAAATCCTGAAATCCTCTATGAATTTCTAATAGGAAAACGACTTGCTTTTCTGGGTAAAAAATCTGCTTTTATTTCCCAAAAAAAGTAGGAAAATGATTAATTCGTTGTGCAGTATGGGAATAATTTTCATGCAAGCGGGGCTGAAGTATTTTCGCCCGTTTTCTCTGGATGTAAAGAGGTGGGCAAGGGGACGAATAGAGGGATTTGTGAGACACATCTTCCTTCCGTTTTCACTGTAATATAAGATAGGATAGGAATATTAACTACGATTTTCGAAAGAGTTATCATTGTATGTGGAGGCTATTATGGAAACCCACGATTTTCTCGATCTCAAGCAGAACCAATGCATACCTGTGCAAAATACGGTTTCTAACTATTCTATTTTTTCATCCAAGGCTTGGGATAATGCTGTAAGCTAGCTCATCCTAGTTTCGATATAGGTTTCGTTGATCTTAGTTGATCTGCCAATGTGTGGTCCAAGTCCTTGATCTACGCGTTTTTCGACATCCGGGCGGCAGTGATTTCGGACACATCGGCGCTACATTGATCGAACTTGCTCGTCATTTCTTTTCCGTTCTATTTGGCAGAACTTGCATGCAATAATTATTTACTCTTTACGTCATTCTTCACTTCTGGAATATAAACTCCATTTCTTCCTTGTTCATCTTTCCTGGCGCTACTACATATGTTGTCCTGATCTTCCAAATGTTCCTGAATTTTCACTCTCACTGGTTCCATTTTGACCTACTCGGCATCAAAAAATTACGGAGAGAGTGTTCGTTATATTTTACCTGAAGATTTTCTTTTCATCATGTGCATTGATCTGGACTTTGGCCACTCTTTTTGATTCCATCTCCAACAGCAACTGAATTTTACTTTAACTGCAAGGATTTCTATCAAAGCTGGCCTTTGAATAGCATCTTCTAGTTCTTCTGCCAAATCTGCTTCGAAATATCTATGACACATATGCTATGCAAGTGATAGGAGCCCACATGTATCACTGAGATTACGCATGCTGAATCTGTTGACGCTCCTACATTTACCCTTTTCTTGACATCCATGATCATGTTTACCAATATGTGAGTTTGTCCATGCGCAACTGTTACCTGTGAGTAATCAAAGTCATATGTATGAGATTACCCATCCTTTCCAGTGATGCATCCGGACCAAAGTACTACTCTTTAAGAATTGGTGAATAATTTCTCTGCCAAGGTACTAGAAAGTATACCCTCTTATGTATTCGATCATCCGACCACACTTCTCCGGTCGAGCTCTGTGAAAAATTTCTTACTCTACATGAGTAATCTTATGAGCGAGCAAGACTCTGGATCTGGTCACAGCATTGGACGGATGGTAATCTCATACATGTGGCTATGATTATCTCCGCTTAGAAGCTGGGTTTAGACAAAACACTTGTGAGCAAACGTGTTGATTATTGTAAGGTAAAGGGTAACACTCAGTACATTAATAGATTTACCATGTATAATCTCAGTGGTGCATCCAGGATCTGGAATAGCTCATCTTCATCGTTACTAATAGTATTATGATACCTCCTATAGCAGAGTTTTTGGCACTGCTCATATCCTGACGTCCTCTTATATTGGAAAGAACCCCACGTTTTTCCGCTTTTTTCACTCCTGAGGTTCCAAACAGTTCAGTGAGGTTGCACCTAAGTATGGAGACTGGTCTGCAATTTTCTTTCCAAAATATTGTCCGAAAATCTGATTACCTGCGCAGGCGCGCTTCGCTCGTGCTTTTTGTGGACTCGACATTGTCACGGGTTTTTTTTGACGGATCCGATCTGAGTCCACTAGTAGTGAGGTCAATGAATGCAGCTCTGAATGCAGCTTGTGTGTGATGTCATTTCCTGCAACATTTTCTTCAAATTAGCGCCCACCTGCCGAAGATTACCCGCTGAGAAGATTGCTTCAGTGGGGAGTAACTGAGGGGAAGTCTTGTAATGGTCGTGACTGCTTTGTTCTTTGATTTTTCCGAATATTCTTGGATTTTACCAAAATTTTAGTCAAGTATTGTATGATTTCCTTTTCTTAAAATTGGCCCTGGCGCTATGTTATAATTATGTTATAATTATGGCGCTTCAAAACAATTTTTCGATACTATTCTCGAAAATTTTCTATTCTTCCAATATTTCGTCTTTCAGAGGAGTGATGTGACACATATTGAAACAATAATGAAAATGCTAGTTATCCAGAAACATTCAAGCACGTTTGTAGAGTTTCAATGGCAGCAAGCCTACGTTAACTGGCGTTCTAAAAATCTTCCGGAAGAAAAGGTTACTAAACTATGTAACTATTGATCTAGTAAGTCAATAAGTAGAACCACCTAATATATAGTTTACAGCTAATATATCATACACATATCATACTCTTCAAATAGTTGGGAATCTATGTGCAGGGTGGTCCACAAATATTGTTATAACTTGCGGGTCGCCCACAGTGAAATTATACCTAGGGGGCTTAAGGGCTCTCATCTGTGCCAAAGGATGGAATATGGATCAAATCTACTGGTTTTTGGTTCCCAATGATTTATCCCTGAACAGGCCATTGAAAATACTTTCTCATACACGTTCCGTGTGTTTTCTATTACGGGACAATAATTATGCGCTACCCTATACATGTTTGCTTTTCATTTTATTATAGTTCCATTTTGAAAATTATTTTTAATTCATTATATTCTTAGACGTACATAGAGATTGGGTTGAGAATAATGAGGAAAAAATAATCCATTTAAAGGAATTCCAGAAATTTGAAGGGCACCACCTATCATCTCTCGATTTCTTCTCTTTTTTTTTGTTCAAACCTCTAAGTGCTTCCCTACACCAAGGATTTCTCGGGATTAGGTGTTCACACTTTATATGGTCGCTAGATCAATAGAGGAGATAGTTGTGGAGTAATACCTGCTATGGGAAGAAGCTCTGAGAAATTGTTTTAAAATAATATACTGAACTTTTCGTTTTGTTCGTTTCCTGCACCATCGTCGCCACCGGACTATCGTCCTCGTCATTTTTATCCGGGGTCTTTAGCCAGCTTGCCTTTGCCCATGGGCTCGCTGGTTTTTCTTAAACAAGGGAACTACACGACGAGCTTCCGGTTGAACAACAACAGTACTCATGGTCGATTATTTATTCCGCATCTGCTACTGTTCTAACCGATTACATCGTAATCGACTGAAATATTCACTAAGTTAGAGGCTAATCCTATTTTTTGATGTCTTACCGCCTAACTATTTGGACATTTTTTCTCTTGTGAAAGTTGGGGATTAACCAACGAATTCGGCTCTGCAAACAATTATCGGTGAAGAGCAGAATTCTTCAACAATCTAGTTGTTTCTAGTCAGTTGTTCTTCAAAGCTCTATTTCCTCTTGTTTCTCTTGCTTCTTCTGCGGCTGTTGAGCTTTTCTTGGGTTTGGCTCTATTCCTTTCACAGCGCCGGAAATCTATTGGAGATATTCCGCTAGCCAGGAATAGAATAGCTCTTAGTTTTTAGTTTCCTGTGTTATAGTTGTGTGGACTAACAGATGCATTCGCTTCCTGGATAGGCTGCGTATTTTTCTAGGAAATTGTACAGATAATGCATGGACACCTTAATTACGGTAGCGGCCACTAAGGTACGTATGATGATAGCATCTGTTCACGCAGCAATGTTTTGCTATAACTCAGCTATGGATTGAGCCATTCAGGCAGAATCACAGGATGTGACTAGGTTTGAAGTACTCTTTGTTAGTGCTGCATAACATTGACGTAAAATGCTTTTGAACAAAACTACAGCGTTCCAAGTCCAATCTTACTAATTCTATCAACACCTTGTTCTTTGTTTGTTTCGCCTCATTTCGGTTTAGAAGGAACTTTTCCACATTGCCTTGTAAGGAAGTAGTTTTCTGGAAAAATTAAATTATGTAGATTTTCGCCCAACTTAAAAAGTGGGACTACTAGCAATTTCAATAAAAGGAAAAAAGTCTATTTTTTTAATATGTGATTTCAAAGAAGTAACTGTTTCGGCGGAGGATATCTCTGTGATATCCGCTATATTCAAATATTTAGATACGTAAGTGGAAATTATAGCACTGTTGTAATAGTCATAAAATAGATTAGAAGAGATTTTTGGTAAAGTCGCCCATTTAAATTTGTCCTTCCATCTGAGCAGCGAAGAGGTGCAGGAATAACATCATTTTGAAAAAATAGGCAAATATATATCCATTCTTCATCAACTCTTCTTTTTTTTTTGCTCAGTAGGCCTGAATGAAGATATTGGACAAAATCCATGAAAGATGAGGCAGTGGAAGTTGGAGCTCAATAATGTTTCACCACTCTCCCAAATAGGTCAACTGCAGTTTATCTTCTTAGTTTTGGAGTAATTCAATAGTTTTTTCTTCTGTTCACATGCCGTCATACTCTACATTTATTTATCTATTGACTTATTTATTGGATGAACCAAAATGGTGCGCCATATTTGCTGCTAACATTACCAGTAAACAGATATTATAATATAAAATAATGGGTTTCGAAAAAACCAGTATAGAAAAGGGATGTAGTGGAGAAGAGAAACTTATCTTTTTCTCCAACAAAAATTTTCAAGGTTTAACTGCTCCTCAGTATTACATTTGTAACGTAAATCAATAAGCTAGTGAGAAGACGTGACCTTGTTCACGGCTTAGAATTTATTATTAAGGCGCGGCTTACCTGTTTGAACATTCCTGTAATTTTGAAGTCTTCTACTTTCAATGCCATTCAAAGTGTGTTATTCTGTAATGTATATGAAGCTACTTGCAAGAGTTATTAAGCAGCAACGGCATTGTGTGTACGTATTTTCTGGAGCTAACTGGTGGATTTGACGTCTGAGGCCAGAACCTGACAAAAGAGGAACGCCGACTATCCCAAGCAATTTCCGCGTTGGGTTTTTAACTTGCAAAGAACTCCTATATGTATAGGAAGCGAGTCGGAATTGGGTAACGCTGTATGCTGGACAACACATGGATTGGTGCATAAATAGATTCACTTCTTGGACATGTCCAGAAATATTGTCGGCTTTGTGGCCAATTTCTTCGCGGGTCAATATATTCCTCCGAGGATTTTTCGGTCAACTAAGGGGGCTTGTATGTGGATACTAGACGAACTTTATGCAAGATAATATGTACGGGAATTCGGTTTTGATGTACTTTATGAGGGCAACTCAATATAGGGATAAAATTCCAGCACAAAATCAACCTTTCGACCTTGGGCTCTGTAAGATTCCATCTAGAATCCCTGCATGGTGAGAAGAAGGATGAATGAGAGTGAAAGAGCAGAAGTGTTTGTGTCAAAGTTGGCACCATGTAATTTTCCACTCACCTGATCATATTTCATCCACACAGCACCTTGAACCCTGCCATCTACTGCAAATACAACAAGGATTTTCGTGTGCCGTTCCGAGAAATGCTGGCTTGCCGATGTGCCACATTGCAGCATGTGATGAGACAGCAGAGTTTTACCAGTCGTTATGGACCAGCTGTGTGAGTTGTTACGAATTTCGTACTGAGGCTTGGTTTCGGATTTTCCAGAACTGGATCCTACCTTAAAAGTATAGGGTGCACTGTAAGTTTTGGCACAAAAATTCTCGATAATTTTTGAAGTATTCTCTCCTCTTTCTAATGACAGTCACGTAGACTTCATGGAGCCAGTGGTTCTGATTGTTGCTTGGAAATTCCTCGTTTATTTGCTTACTTATTAGCGCGTACAAGATGCTCAAATAAACACTAACAAAACGGAGAAGGCATGTAAAACCTGTTAGAAAAAGAGCCGGAACAGATTCTCAGGAACAGTGCTAGTGGTAAATGCTTGTAAAATATTAAAATGACAAAATAAAAGAGAGGATCGAAGAAATACTTCCAAATTATACTGCTACTTCTCAGTTCTCTCGCCGCTATAGTTGGACAAGCCTGGATTCTCCCCTTACAGGTGGCCAATTCAAAGGTCGAAACCACTGTAAATTTTCCCAAAATCAACCGTTGTAGCAGAGTTTGAATAGTTTAAATACAGCAAGGAACAAATTTCGCTTTGGCGTTTCGATCATTTTTGCTTGAGATTAAGCGTGGACACAAGATATCGCAAAATTATCCTTAATCAAAGAGATTTCTGGAAGGCGTAGCTTCACCGCTCCACAAAGCCCCTAAGTCCTGTAAAAAAGCTGAAGAATGAACCATGAATTTCGCCAATACTAGGTGCCCGGAACTGTACCTGGTATTTGTATGTAAGGCTTTGTTAACATTCAGCAAAGCACTGTACACCAACTTCGTCTCGAAAGAGGAACCTGTCCTCAGAGCAAAGCTGTTTTTTTGGTAACTAAGCAGTAGAGTAGTCGTCAAAAGCATTACATGATTTTGCAGCTCCCCTTGAATCCCATTTCCTTCCCACGGTCAGAAATCTCACTCTTAGGACAAATGTCGGTTAAGGGGAAATTCCCTTAAGTTTTCGTTGGCAACACTTCGAACGTGTAACTGAATTTTGCTTGCACTATATTTTGCAAGAGGAGTTACTTTGCTATTTCTAGTTCTACTCAAGCAAGAGCTAGTCAACGTTTCTTCCGGAAAGTCTCTGTATCAGTGCCACTGGGCACCTCAGTAGACAATGAGGTCTTAGAAACGCATAAAACGTCAAATCCCGGATGGTAAATCCTAGATCTGAGAGGTTATTTGAATTGCTACCGATCTGGCTTGAGCATGATCACTAAAGTTATGGCATTATCTTGAAATGAGCTGCTATAACGGTACATTATACGTTGTGGCAGAGCTTAACGAGCATCTTGTACTTGCTGGGACTAAATTAAACTAGTTATCCAACCACATTACGTAGCAGAGCTAAAAGTTGCTATATTTAGATATTTTCCAACAAGAATGCTTGAGATTTTTTTGGTGAAGCCAATTGTGAAAGCCTGATTTTGACATCGGAGAGCTCGGAATCAGGGATGAGCTGACTTCCGATTCAGAAATTTGTTTTAATGAACTGCTAGTGCACACAGCGCTTAGTTTTAACAGGTAATACATAGTGCTTTCATCGCTATGAATATCCCACGTTTTGATTCCCTCAACTTTGACTTCAAAGTTCTGATCGGAATGCAGGCTCGTTTGTCTGTGGAATGTTCATGGAAAATAAGCACTATTATAAAACGAGGCGACTTCATGTTCTTCTCTTAGAAAAAGCTGAATAAACTTTCGAGATTTGAGATGCTGTCCCTCACACACTGTCCTTTCTTTTCCAAGAACAAAACTCACCTTCGCTGATTTGCTTACTTAGTTCCTCAGGATACGCATAATCCAAACGATTTGGCAGTTATTACGCAGTTGATTGAATTAGAGCAGTTGAGAGGATTCCATAGCAGCGAAAGCGGCCCGATCCCAGCATCAATCACGTTTTTCTGATTGAATGGCGCACAACAATGCGGTGATATAGATGCCAATTCGCTGGCAATGATCGAATGCAAATCCAGAGAGCTGGTCCACGCAATTCATGAATGGGTCTAGGAGCTTTGGGCAGACATTGTCGTGGCACACAAAGTAACTGTAGGTATTATGTACAGTGACTGGGTCGGGAAGACTAAGCTAGTCTGTCAAACTCAAAAACGAGGAGAAAATTTCATAGCAACAAATGACTTTTTTCCATGATCTTTTCCTCCGAACTTTTCCAATTGAAGGTCTTTGGATATGACGCTTTTTTGCTAGATAATAAAACCGTTCTAAGAATATAGGTGGTTAATTTCGACCCGATGAAAGGTTTCAAGGTCACACATGCCTTTTTTAATTGGAGCTTTGGATTGGTAAGGATCGCTGTTCATAAACATAAGCATAGAAGTCCGAAATTAGTTCCAAAGCGTTTTTGATCCACCACTTTATTTCGGGTTCAAATTTGGGTGGCAGGACAAGAATTTTGTCGAATGTGGGTTTTAAAATATATTTATTTCCTAAACTTAATCACAGAAAACTTTCTTTGACCTATTTCTCTCGGGTAGTTACCAGTCGTCTAAGTAATGATCACCGATGACAAAGTCCATAAAAGTCCTACGACAGCAGAATTTTTCGAACGATAGATAGGCTTTGGAGTGTTAACGCATGCTGCTGCACGTACGCACGCAGATCTATGAAGTGCTAACTTAACATATTCCTAAATACCTATTCTTTCGTGTTTGTCACAACAGGCTATAATAATATCCAAGAGCATTTTTTTTCTGAGGAATTGCTTGAGCTTTGCACATTAGTATTTTGTAATGAATTTCGGATCTGAGCTCTTTTTTTGCTTTCATGGAGGAAAAATGGCTAGGAATGGGTGACTTGGTCAGAGCCAGATTAGAACCATTTATAGTCGGTTTCCTCGCGTGACTCTACTTTAAAACATTGAAAATCAAAAAGTAAACAAGAAATACTGCGCCTAGCAAGTTCTTATATGAACATACTTTTATCTCTGACGGCCTTCAGCTCTAACCTCGTTTTCATTAACCGTAGCGCTTCCAGCCCAAGAAGGAACGACAGTCACCCGGAATGCTCGGACGTTTAATGTGGCAAGGCCACGTCTTCTCATAATAGTGCCAAGACTCAGTAACTTTTTTCTGTGATAGCGGCTTAGTGTTACGCACTTCCTTGGAATAGCCTTCTTCACACTTACATATATCCAGGTTTTATGTAATTTTCCATAGAGACGCATGTATGTACGTATAGTCGATGCTGGTGTTTTTTTTGTAAGTAGAACGGTGCCTAATTTTATTTTGCTGTAGACGTAGCCTTCACTTCAAACGCACCCTGACAAAGGAGATTGCCGGCGATGCCTCTCATATCATGTCAGGGCTTCTAGCACTTAGGTGCCAGAAACGTGTTCCTAAATCTTTTTTTAAATTTATAGTCAGCAAAAGATCTGTGCAAATGGCTGATTTCTCTACTTTTCTCTCTTCTCGCCTTGCTTACTAGCATGAAATTTGCCAATTTATTCGTTTATTACTTCGTTTTTCTTTTTAATTATGTTCCAATGCAATATAGGACCGGTTCCGTTCACTTCTGTTCGTTGCCAAGTTAGTTGCCTTATAATAGCAGCCGTCATTTGTATTTCTATGTGTCAATTGTTGTGCATTTTACGGGCCAGACGATGAATATAAACGTTTTCTATATGAAGTCACTTTATCCAGAAAGTTGGAATCCAGCGTGTGGCTGCTAGAAAACAACTTGCGGGAGCTCTCTGCAGAGCGATTGAATTGTAGGGTTGGGAGAAATAGTGGCCGGGAAGAGTGCCCAGCTAGATACGTGGATTAGAATATATGGCGCGTGAAATGTGCCTCGTGGATAGGCTTTCCGGAATGAAGGCCTGAATTAAGCGTTGAAGACCACATCAAGGGAAATTGAAAATCAAGCAATACACGATTTAGTGGATGGGCTACAAATGAGCGGATCCATAGCTGCTATTTACTAGCAGGAGATTCATTTTCTTGATGGCATTGATGGGGAAGGTTAAGCAACATGGACACAGAACTGCTCTGTGGTTGCATACAACAGTGAGATTACCCAGGGTAGACACGCTGATACTCCCCAAGTTTACCCACTGTCGACAAGGGCGTCAAGGAGTTTTCACTGAGTGATTCAAATGATGACATCGAGGCCTTAGACTCTAGATTCTTACCTGCATGAAACTTTTATTTTTCACTCATCAAATGGATGTTACTGGTATTTTTTTGCAAGCGCAATTGTACAAGTTGAGCAGAGAATGATTGTTGCGTTTATCGTTAAAATTGACCAGAATCCCGCCATTCAGTTGAATAGGACACCACTGGTACCAGGTGGTACCATACCTCCTCGTGCTCACCTGTAGGACTTCAACGACAACTCTGTAGTTGAGGGATGAAGTAAAAATAAACATGTGTAAACATTGAATCTGCATGCAAGGATTTTCTACACTTTGAGATTGTTTTACTGTGCATGCCCTGTTCTTAAATGGATTGCACAAGAATTGGAACCCGAAACAGCAGCTGTATTTTAGAGCACAGCGACTCCATTGGATATCCAGAGTTCATGGGCTGGAGTCGCATGCATCATTGAGGTTACCCAGGGTAAATGTGTTGACAAAACGCAATTTTTCCTCAAAAAACCTATCCAGAGGAGACTCCATTTTTCCTGTACCGCACCAATGGATCAGTTTTCTTACGAAATTAGAAAATTCGCCATATAGGCGGAGTATATCTTGTTAAAAAATGATCTTTTGCATTCCGGATTCTCGCAGTGCGATCACCGTCGTAGGAGATCGGCGTAGGGGATTAGAATCATGGATGTGCGGTATTTTCCGTTTCCCTTTTCACAATCTACTTTTTGCGACCATTTTGGCCTTCTAATTCACATTCTACGGATTCAAGGATTTGTAGAAGGAACAAATACAGAAGACCAACGAAACGAACAACGGAGATCTCAGTCTCAAATCGCAGTGAAGTGAAACAAAAGCATCCTACTGTTTTCCCTGAAAAATTGTTCGTGAAATTCTTGTTCTCTGAAAGTGAGGGGATGTCTTTCACTGCTGGTGTAATTAGCAGTGTTTGAGGGAGAAACTTGCAATCAAAGACCTCGAGAAATTATAGAGATTGTTGAGGAGTTTTGCCACACTGTTGGCATACTTTTTTGAAATTAGATTTCCCCATTGGAAGGCAATTTCATTCGATCGGCCAAAATAGTTCAGTTCTACTAACTAGCCTACTCATTAAGCCCCAGTAGTAGCCCTAGTAGCTCCAGCGGTCACATTCTTAAGAGGTCTTACCTATCAAATCTGTTGAAGTTCATGTCTTTCTGCGTTTCTCGCAAGTGACACCTCAGGACTTTGAGGATGTTAAAGTGATCATGGGCAGGGCGCAAAGGGTATGTTGCTTGACAGAAAATCTCCCGGCCAGACTCATATCCCATGTATCTTTGAGCTGGGCCACAAAGTCCTCAAATATTGAAGTCTCTCATAGATATCAACACGCGTTGTCCCATTCTAGCGATAAACAGTAATAATCCACAGTACTCTAAAGTAGAAATTAGCCAGTGATATTACTGGCGGCAGCAATTAGGTTTCTATGAAGAGACTGCCAGAGGACCAATTAAAACACCAACCCCCCCCCCCCCCCCCCC
>JARK01001364.1:1201728-1224772 GCA_000688135.1 Ancylostoma ceylanicum | reverse complement strand
CCCCCCTCCCGGCAGTACCTACAGTGGCGGCCACATATTTGGCACGCTGCCGATTTTAGGCGATCAACTGATAAAAATATAAAATCTGTATCTCAGGATTGGTATGGGCTATCAGGACAATCTTTGAGGTTGCTATAAGGCATAGTGTTCTCCTTCTTGCCTAAACTTTGTTGCTCCGGAAAATGTTTCTGGATGGAGTTGCACGCATTCTACGCATTTAGAGCTCAAAATGCAGTGCTTTTGGAAGTTTCCGTTTCTCTCCTAGATCACATCACTGAATCTGGGTAAAATGTGATTTTATTCTCGATATAAGTGCCTGTTTTGCTATGATAGTTTCGATGAGCAGTGTCTCATGAAATTTTCGACGAAATTGACGGCTTGTTTCTGCCTCTGGCTCCAGCCGGTGTGTAGAGTCCGATAAAAGCGTTTATAGGGAAATGTTGAAAGGCATTTATTCTCTCAAACATTTGTTAGGTTAATGCTCAATCTGATCCACTAGCCCTTTTCTTTCCATAGCGAGATACAAAAATTTTACGCAGAATTTCAGAAGACCGACTAAATTGGACTTTTATTTTTTAATCCAGTTCAAACCGGCTCTGTGCTCCTGGTGAGCAACAGGGAGGAATCTTCCATAGTGGCTCAACATATACTCCAACCTCGTTTTGATTGCACATTATAAGGATGAGAAATGCAAAAAATTCTGTCGGCCACAATCGTGGGTGTGCTAAATATGTGGCCGCCTCTGTAAGTACGAAGAATTCAGCTCGTGGTATTCGTTTGTACAAAGAGTTGTACAAACTGAGCGTTGTACGGTAATTGTATCACTTCTTTCTATCTCTTTAAGGCAGCACCCGCGGGAATTTTCATGTCTGAAATTTCGCTGGATTTTGAGGTTATCAGAGACGATGAAGTCGTAGGCAATGATGAAATAGCGTGAAACACGCCAGAAGACGGGAAATGAAGGCGCTGTTTTCCATGCGTTCACAGCGCGGACGAGTTTTCCGCTGGAGGTATGCGCGCTTAACGTCACGAAATCCTGCGGATAGTGTGTATTTCATACACTACACTACATATATTGCTCTAGGCCATGCGCCGCATTAGCTCTAGCTGGCGCTTCGAGCCGGGGAAAACTCGTAAAGGCGTGAACACGGCCAGGCGGGTTCACGACTTCAGTTCGATTTTCTCTGCAGGTAAGCCGTTACGGTTGTGTTCATTTCACATTTATGGTGTGCTGAGTCTGTACTTCACCACACGCACATCAGCTCCGAGTCGAGGATTTCCGCGGGTGCTGCCTTTAGTCCCGATACTTCGGTATTGCTGTTTTCATCACAATAAAGTAAGGGAATATGCTCTTAGCGCTGATAAAATGCGGTGGCTACAGTCCTCCTATGGCCAATATGTGTTCTACAGTAAACTACTGAAACCCACAATTCAGCCCCATGCAGGTCTTTGCGGATCTTCTGCGTGAAGAAAGTCGATCGAATATACAGGTGGTCCAAAAATATGGAGACACTCCAAAAGATTTATATCTAACGTTAGAGAGCAAGTTGGCTGCTCTGTTCCCAATATGGTATTTTTCATTCAGTACTGAACAGAACATACTATCACGTCTCACTAACTCTCCTAACACCGGCGAGAAAAGACGCGATGAATTCGAACTTGTCACTCGCTGTGGCGCGGAGAGGCCTTCCTCGCGGATAACCCCACGTTTCTAGACGCCATTGCTCCGACGATGAAAAGGTTTACTGGGAGTAAAATCAGTTTTTGTGCTTAGATGAGTACCATAACGAGAGATGTGCGCGAATGAATGCTGAAAACATTGACTACAAGGAAACGGACGTGAATTCCTGTGCAAAAACAGGGTGAAATGCATGTTAGGGCTGTTTCCGGATCCTTTTTCAGTGCTTAGATAGCGGAATAGAACATATTAGGCCTGCAAACATCCAAACTTGAAGTTCTAAGGAGAATTACCCTCATTATACGATTACTCATGGGGATTCGATTGGATAAGCACGTTCAAGGCGTGCAGGATATCGGCGAATTCGCACCAAATCCCGGATCTCATAACCAATGTTGCTGGTCTTTCACAATCGCTTTGATGTTTTTCTGTTACCCAAGCCTTGTATTCTTTGATGCACTGGTAACTGACCCTCTTGCACAATCTTACACGTTGACATTACATGCGTGACTAGGGTACACAAAGTTGTTATTGGGTGATGTAAAGAAATCTTGACTGACAGCCTAGTTCTCGCCAAATTTTATAGCGGCAGAGATTGTTCTGTAGGAACGTGTATGAATAATCAGGTGAGCAGCAAAAGATTGGATATAAAGGGCCAAGAAACGAGATAAGTCGAGGAACGCGCATCACAACCTTGTCTCCATATTTTTGGACCACCCTGTAGGTTTATTCGACGGGAAAATCAAAACTGAACTACACCGGGGAGTTCTCCTCCATTTATACTGACCTCCGTGTTTATCGGAGATATAACATCAAAATAACAAACATCATTTATACTTTTGCTTCACTGGTGGGTCGTTTTATCACAGCTTGACTTCGGCTACAGCAAAATGTGTTTATCTTCTGTTCATTTTGAAATGTACTAACTGGCATCATTCTAAGCATTTTAGGGTTCCCTTCAGTCCCGATCCACAGGTACAGCTATGCCAAGAACAACACCCTGGACTACTGAGCAATTTCTCATTGTAATTCATGTTCTTTTTCAAGTTTGTATGGGCTCTCATATTTATTTATTTATTTATTTATTTATTTATTTATTTATTTATTTATTTATTTCATGCACCCGAGGTGCGACCACAATGTGAAACGCTGAGGCAAACGAGAGTCGGTGGAACAAACGTAACGAAAAAGTGACTAAACTTAAGGAGCTGTAAAACGTGGATGGACGGTGTTTTGAATAAAAACTCCATTGGTGGGTAGAATGTCAAAAAGGAATTGGCTTATAGACTCACATCCCCAGTTTAACCACGCGGTGTCCTTGAGATAGTTACGTCAAGGATACGCCACTGGAAGAACCATACCGGGGCGAGCTCTGTATTTCAAGAGCTTCTTTAATCTAAATACAAACCGCAGGCGTTGGCCAAGAGGACGCTCGCGGAACGAACCACGTGAAAAACTCAGAAGCGAATGGAATCATTTGTTCTAGGGCAGTGAAAGAGAATAACAAAATCCCGCATTTAACATTTACCTTCCGTTCAAAAACTTTGCACAAATCATCGTCCATTAACAGGATTATGCGAAGTTAAATGACAAAAAAAATCGTATATCTACTCAGCAAGGTGAAGAAGTCTCAGCAGATCATATTTTCGTAGCCGTGCTGTAAACGTAGTACTGGAAGGAGAATCCATAACCTCCGATGGTAACATTTGCAGCCACTGTGCAGTTCTGATGAAGAAAGAATTAGAGTATCTCATGCGAATTCTGTGATTAGTGCGAAAAGATTGAATCGAAAATTTACCTTTACGTCCATTGCTAGCCCTAAACACCCAATATTTGCTGGCATTCAATTTTACCTTCATTCTTAGAATCTTGAAAGCAAATACGATGTCTTTGAAAGCCCGTCTATGCTCTAGGCTGAGAAGTTTTAGTTGCTTGAGTCTTTCCGTGTAAGGTGGCAGTGAGTACGGGTAGCCTACATTTGGGTATGCCTTATAGTAAATGATCCTGGTGAGAGTCTGCTGAATCTTCTCAACATTTTTTATATCCTTCTTTAGATGAGGGCTCCAGATTCGTGAATATGATAACCTTTTGTTTACGAAGAGCTTTCGGCAACTAATGCCTTCTCCAGACCTTAATAATCAGAAATACTACAAGACTATCAACTACTTTATAATAATTAGATAAGCAAATCTACCGTATGATGAGACGAAAATGTCTAAGCAATATAATCTTATCGAGAAGGAGACCGTGCTGATGACGATGAAGGACCTCGCCCCCTAACTGTTGGTGACAGAATAAGGAACACTTGGCCGAAGGGCGGAGGACTGTCACGGGTCCAGATCACGTAATCAGCCGCAGCATAGCCCTTAACTCATCCATTCATTTAACTCATCAGAAATTTATGTTCCTGGGTTGGGATCGATGACGTGGACGTTGAATACAATAGTACAAATCAATACAATGCGGATTTGAATTTTTTCATAAGCGGACTCTATAATGAGTGCGATTAGAGTTACCACATTAGAGAAGAAACTCCGTTGAGCAAAGTCGCGTCTTTCGCGCTCTAATGACAGTCTCCTTGCTCCAATTCCATTCAACCCCAGAAATCCTCCTGCTCCAATTACAGTCCTTCCGAAATGATGGGGCCGATGAGGCGGTCGGTACATCAAGAGGCGGCACAGTGGACTTGGCAGCACACACCGATTTCATAAGCATTTGTCGTCGCATTCACTACCGTTTCTCAAATATTTGCAATCCTTTTCACCGCTTTACTACCTTTCCTACCATAAATTTTATCACAATGCGGAAAAGCGGCCCGAAAAACAGTTGCGGCGTCCCCGAACCGATTCCCAACGGTATCCTTCTGGGATCACGACCTAAAAAGTTTCCCCTTATGCTCCCTGAACTGGATCATGCAGAATTCTTTAAAATCAACCCACTGGTGATTTTTTCCGTGCCTGGGGGTTTGTGTAGAATGCGGAAAAACGGCTCGAAAAAGAGTTGCGGCGTCCCCGATCCGATCCCCAACGGTTTCCGTCCGGAATCACAGCATTAGGAGGAACTTTTTAGACCGTGATTCCGGACGCAAACCGTTTGGGATCGGCTCCGGGACGCCGAGACGGTTTTTCGGGCCGTTTTTCCGCATTGTGCCCAAACCCCCTGGCATGGAAAAATCCCCTGTGAGTTGATTTTGAAGAATTCTGCATGGCCGGACTCAGGGAGCATTAGGAGGAACTTTTTAGACCGTGATTGCGGAAAGAAACCGTTGGGGATCTTTTCGGGGACACCGCAGCGGTTTTTCGGGCCGTTTTTCCGCATTGTGCCCAAGCCCCCAGGCGCGGAAAAAATCCCCAGTGAGTTGATTTTGAAGAATTCTGCATGGCCCGGCTCAGAGCCGGAATCACAGTCTTATAAGCTCCCCCTAATGCTCCCTGAGCCGCACCATGCAGAATTCTTTAAAATCAACTCACTGGGGATTTTTCCCGTGCCTGGGGGTTTGTGTAAAATACGGAAAAACGGACCAAAAACAGGTGCGCCGTCCCCAAGCCGATCCCCAACGGTTTTCGTCCATAAAAATTTTCATCAATGCGGCTGGCTTTGCACCAAGCAAAAGATTGGGTTGCGAGCCTACTCGACCATCATGGTGAGAGCATTTGTGATAATGGCAGATGCACGAGAATCGAGAGATTCTGAGATATGCCATGTAAACCTATAAGGTCACAGAAAGGTTAGCTCTTACCATGCAGATTTATTTCTGGAATGTTCTGTATGGTCACAACACTGGATTGATTCAAGGAGGAATTGTCCTTGCGATGGCAGATTAACGTAGTGTCCATAATCCTCGAGAACGTCTCTTAAACTCCCAATAACGACTTTGTTCATTTTGACGAAGAGAATTTTCTGTTTTGAGGTCTTCGCGCACTTTGTGCGGCTAGGAGAAATATTATTGCCGTAGCTCCGGGAAAACCGCAGGAATTCCATATATGGTTTGTCGCAGCTGCTTCCAGAATTCTTTTTCCACCCACTCCTGAGCAGTAAAATAGGTACGTAAGAATTCCTGATAATCCTGGTAATCCTGGTGATCCTGGTGATTCGAGAAAACGATAAAAGAAATATTATTGCCGTGGCTCCGGGAGAACCGCAGGATTTCCTTAAATGGATTGTCGCAGCTGCTTCCAGAATTCTTTATCCATCCATTCCCACCCGCCTGAGCAGGAAAATAGATAGGAATTTCTGGTAACCCTGATAATCCTGGTGATCCTCGTGATCCGGGAGGAAAGCAAAACTAGTGGTTGACTCATTCGTATTGTTTTGATTACGTAACTAATACAATTTTTTACCAGAGTTCAACTCATATCTGGAGGGTCTAGATCATTGATCAGATCGAAAGAAATGCGCCCGAGGCAAATCGATGTTCTTCTTTGTACCCATCTATATTGGCTTTCTCACGCAGTGGTTTGTTTTGCTTCCTTCTCTGGAACTTTCCAGCTACGATTTTGGAGAGCTTAAGTTATACTAGTAAGTGTATTGAGTGATATCTCTGTTGGCATGCCTCCACTTGTATTCAAATCTTTTCATGAAACTTTCAACAAATAACTGTTAGCTGTAGAATTCTTAGCGGAGTTTGGAGTTTCTGAATTACCATCCCGTGAAATCCTAAAAAATTACATTACTTATACAGCCTTTAGCAAGATGTCGTAGTGAGGCGTCTATTGTGAATTCTGACTACAAGTCATGGTGTTTTGCATTTCATCATCTTTCAATCCTATTTTAACGGTGAAGAAGGATAAAATTAAAATAGGAATAGACTCATTTTCTGCACGTAAAACAATTTTTGGATTTTATCGTACTAAACCATATGGCAAGTCCCTATAGGGGCTCTGGTGAAGGCTTTTTGGCGGTTCATAAACAGTCGCAGATCCTAACTACTTCCTGGAGGGTTGCTTCGGATTTACAATCCGTATATCTTGAATTCGCTCTGTTGTGTAATATATCGCCCACTATATTATTACTACTTAACCCTTTCTGCATCCACACTCTATCTTATCCTTGCAGTAGAGTAAAGCTACTGCAAATCTTGTCAGCCATTTTTCTAAACACGGGTTTTTATAGAGTTGAACGGATGCCGTCAATATGGGTATAGTTGCTAATCCCAAGTCCAAATGGATTTTCTCCAGCATTTTCAAGGTGAGTGATGTAACACTCGTAATGTGCGAAACCTGGAATATTCCCAAAGAATTCGAGATGAGAACGATGAATGCCTTTGTCAACCGTAAATGATGAAATTAGCAGATTGTGCCATAATTTCTTCCTTTGCATTAAATCATATTGGATTCAATTTTATATGGTATTACGTATGACTGTATGTGTTATGTTTAGGAGCGAATAATGTTCTAGATATAATCGAATTCGATATCCATGCACATGTCTAGCATGGAAATTGTGCTGCGGGTCGCTGGTCGTCATAAACCATCCTCAGTTCAGTGCAATTTATCAGTATCCATTCATGGAAATTTCTGCTATTCCACCTCGCTCTTCCTGCAATGAATTTAGGTTATAATTGCTCTGGAAAGTACTTTCTTTCCACCCGAACGTATATGGCTGTGTTGAGGTCCTATGTCATGCATCATTAAAATTACCTAGGGTAAACGTGTTGACGCCCAAAGGCTGATCCGACGTCGGCACGTTTACCGTGAATCTCAGTGATGCAAGCCGACTCTGGTGTCCGTCGAACTTTCAAATATCCCTTTGTGGCTGGTGATGAACATCTCGAAGGAAAAGCATAGGATTTTTTTACATGGACGAGGAAATGATCTCTTTGAAGGCTCTATATCATTCAATGATGTGTTTGTTTGTTTCTTTAGGAAGTTCTAGCAGGTAGTGGACTCGAGACTCTTTGAATATGGTGAGATAGGTCTTTCTGAATTTTGAGGAAACATCACAAAATTATGGCAGGTGGGAGTCGTGTCTCAATTTTTCATTCAAAACGGTTTGATTTTGCATGACCTTCATGATTCCAACTAGATGAAACATTTATATAACAAAGACCCTTAATTGTAATGTGAAATTCCGCATGTGAACCGGGGCTGTGAGTGACGAGAATTTCAGATTTCGTTAGTTGGTTTTTGCATTGCCGCAAGAAATGGACCTCATGCGTTTATGCGCTAATTCGTTACGGTAATAGCGAACAGCCCCGAGAAGTTCAATTCGTTTGAGGAAGTGTGAAGGGTGATGGTAAAAATGCCCACGGAAGCTTACTGCTAAATTGTACTAAACTAAGACTGGAAGACTAGCATGATACAGTAAGTAAAAATCAGCGATCCGCACGTACTCTGTTGGATATGTCAGATATGGATTAGTCAATAAGAAAGGATTCAATCCGTGTCGACAGACCACTTGTAGAAGTCGCTCTGTGAACCACTGCGAAGACCAGAGTAACTGCGTGGTTTGTAAGTATGTTTGTTTGAGAATCCTCCATCTAAACGTTAATGTACAGGACATTTTGCGCAATCAGCTCGTTTGTTCAGACTGTCAAGAATGTGATGTGCGAGAACGGTCACCATGGGTGGAGTCTGCTCGTCCACAAGCATCTCGTTCGAGCCCTAGCTGCTCTAGTTGCTCTCCGACCATGCTGACACTGTAAGTCGCTCTATTTACCTGACCATTTATGGCTTAATTCATTCCGCATCTTTCTAAAAATCAACGACGTTCTTTCTGACCATCTATATGTATAGTAGAGGTAGCCAGGAGGGATTGATTGCATTGTTCCATATTTACCTTTGAAAAAATCCCGTTTCACCTCTGAGAAAGTGTATTTCAATCACAACACTGTGTAAAATATGAAAGGAACTAGACGGTATACCCGGCTTCGCTCGGGAGTTTTACTACCCCGGACATTTCGCGCTGTTGCGGTTAATTAGGGTGCAAATTCATCCATTTGAAGTGCATCCATTTGAGTTTCGGTGATTACCATCTTACTTCTTATTAATTGGCACTTCATGTGTGTGTGTCTGTGCACGAGAACCAGGCCCCNCGACCATCAACTATCCTAATCTTCGTGTTCAGAAATGGAAGAAACCCGTCATCATCAGGTTCTTCTATCGTGAAGGATATGTTGTCGTCAAACGTATTTAACCGCTTCAGTGTTTTCTCAACCTCCGTTTTGTCACACCCAATCACGAAGACATCGTCAATATACCGCTTGTATAGCAGAATCTCAGATGTTAACGACATGCGTTCGATGTGATCCAAGAAAATGATAGCCAGTAACGGCGCAATGCGGTTCCCCATGGCCAAACCCCGTCGCTGTTCGAAGATTTTGTCATTAAAACAGAAGATGTTACAAGCAAGAACAGCATCCAGCATGATCTTGATCTCATTTGCGTTGAATCCCATGCTTGGAATTTGGCTCTGATGTTGTTGGTAGAGGGATATGACGGCATCCACGGCGTTATTGTTGTTAACGTTGGTGTACAAAGATGTAACGTCAAAGCTCGCATAAGAGGCCGTTGATGGTATCTTGCATTGTGATAGCGAGGCTAAAAAGTCGTCCACATTCACAATATGTGCTCCCACGAATTGAAGCAGTGGCGACAAAACTTTCACAAGCAGCCAACTAAGTCGGTCTGATGGCCCTCCACAGGATGAAATAATTGGTCGTGTCCTGATATCATCGGGACCTATCGTGGACAGATCAGTTGCCGAGGACAGTTTGTGCGTTTTCACGAGATTATAGAATGTGGGAACGATCGGGTGCAAATCCAAGAGCTGTCTTGCAACAGCAACACCGAGCCTTGGCCTCACCACGGTTGTTATTGCCTGTATAACTTCTTCACATGTCTTGGTAAATGCAGCCATGGTAGTTTCACGATATATCGTAGAATCGGAAAGCACTTTCTTCGTGATGGCCTTATCCATTGACTGTGGCATAACCACAAAGGAGCCACATTTGTCGCCAACCGTGTACCGCAACCTATCTTTCAATCTAAGAAGTTTACTGATTCCTCTTCTTTCACTACGAATGAACCGCCACCTACTTTTACGGTCCGTGTCCTCCACCGTCACCTAACGAGAACATTAGAGAGGAAGATAATGGAAGCCAGGGAAATAAGAAGGAATGGACCGGAAATAAACACCAAAGAGGAGCTAAAGGACGTTCTGGGGTTGATCAGCTGATTAGATCTCTCGGCCCTCTCAGTATTCTGATCCCAGTAGCACCCACTCCATCAGGGGCAGCGAAGGGTGAGGTCCCTTTCCTTCTTTGTAGCCAACTCCCAACATTCTGTCTCATGAGATTTTGTTTTGTATAGGTTAGCACCACTGTGTAGGTGCACAAATCATCCTTTCTCGTCTCACCACACGGTAGCGTTGCTAATTTGCTTATGTTTGCCTGTATGCGGATAAGTTTGTATTGTATTGTATGGATATTAAGGTCTGACGAAGGCATTAGATGCCGAAAGCTCACCGGAATAAAGCTTGAAAGGAGAGCCTCAACAAATCAACAGAATTTCAGTAAAAATGAGGCTCAGAGACAGAACTATACTGAACCATTCAAGTGACAAATGGTTATTGTTAGAGTATTGACCGATTAAAAATCGAATAACTTCGATCAGTTTCACTGACAATTCAAGGATTCATCCAAAAAATCGAATAATCAAAAACCACAACACCTCACAGCCTTTATTTTCTTTCACCCAAGAGTGTAGAGTTCTCCTTTTCCGGAATATTTCAATTTTTGACCCGCTCAAAATCGAATATTCGAATATCGAATGCATCTAATACATTATTTGACCAACACACTAATGAATAATCATCTGTTTAAGTGACAAAACGGTTATTATCCATAGTGGGCTGTAGAAGGCTGTAGAATAAGGAGGGAGCCTTCGTAGGATCAAGCCTTTAGAATATCGTGTGTCTACCTGTTTCGAAGTATCCTATTTTTGAGCCAATTTTCCAGCTGTGCGAACGTCTACGTATCCTTATAGGAACTGGTGTCTGATCCTTTTGTTTTAAGTGCATTCTGGTTGATTTTTCCGGCTAAATGGGGCATTTTCCAGGCTAAGTGGCCCAAATTTTGGTTCACTCGCATGTAGATTTCATAACCCATATGCGCTTAAATTATTTGTAAATTATATAGAGGATACCACTTGTTTGTTTTCTTAATTTTTCCTGCAAACCTTACCAGGCACTAAGCTTTTCATGCCCCTTGTCGGAGATCCCGTTCTTTCCAGAAAATCCTTGAACGCACTGAGCTCTTCCAAAATTCTATTCATCCCATCCTTGACCTCACGCCTTCCAAATAAATGAAACCTCCCGTGAATTAATCCATCAGCGGCGTCCGCTATGAAAACAATGTCAGCGATGACAAACGTGCTTGTGTCCGCGCATCATCGCCACGATTCACTCTCATTAATTCCAGGGCAACCAGCTGACTCGGATCGACTGTAAACACACGGATCGACTGAAGGTTAGCGGCGATTTTGTTTACGAGGGATTCCTATAGCCGGGGCGTGTTTTTTGATGTATGTGACCTCTCCTCGGGATCAAGTTAAGCTGTGCCGAAAAGCCGGCGGCTTAGGTCGGCGGCCGTTCCACTTTCTCACTTTGAATCTGGCCCAAAACTCTTCTGGAAGTGGGGATGTAGCGAAAAAGATACCACTTTCATCCTGTAATATGGTCTTTGAGATCTTAAGAGTGATGTCTGGTTTAGAAGTGCACCGCCGAGGGAGAACACCGGGCTTGGGAGAACTATGAGAAAATCGAGATCAAGCACTGTGAGGAGCCATTCAGAAGGACGAAGCGGATGGCTAAGCCACAGTAGGTTAAACGTGCTCTGATCTGCACTTCTTATCACATTCAGGCGCCCTATTATCAGCTGATAGCATCGTGCTTATTTGCTTAGGTTTCCTCAGAATATTTATAACATTTCCCCATTAAGACCCATAAACGGCATGAAGACGATCTCAGGGGGTTCTTGAACTTTCTCCAAAGGTAAATATGAAATCCAGTTTAGCTAGTATTTCCCTAGAAAGATGCGTGCGGAAAGGAAACATGTAAGCATAAGCTATAGCAAGGAATCATCCTGACATTCGATGATTTTTCCTCGGGTTCTCCTTTACCTGAAAAAAAAACGACATAAAAAATCAAATGAGTGTGAACGAATGGAGAGTAAAAGTGTTTATTTGTAAATTTTTAGCCTATTTATACGAGCGAATAAAAAAATTTTAACATCATTTTTTTCAAGATTTCCAAAGAATTCTAGGCTTTCAACGAATTGTTACGTATGTGATAATATATTTCCAGAGAATGACACTTTTTTTCTGGAGAACAGGGAACGACTGGCTATTGCACACACATACTTGTGCTTATCCAGTAAACAAGTAATTAAATAAGCAAATAAATAAATAAGCAAATAAATCAATGAAAAGAATGCCAATCGGTGACTTTTCTTTATGTGATATCACTGTCTCCACTTCAAACTGATCCATACGAAGCGACTAAGCCGACAGAACTTCCAGAAAAGAAGACCACCAATATTTGGTCAATTAGCCCAAAATCTGGGAGAACATCCACGTTTGGAAAACGGAAATGAATCGTTGCTCAAGAACTCTTGTGAAATTTCGTTTGTGCAGGTGCATTAACATTCCTCGTCCTGTTTTTTTTTCTCACAAGCAAACTCCATGTTGCATGTGAAGCATAGTGGCACACAGGTGCACCATTGTGTTCAGGATTGGAGGACAGCCGTCTTCAAAGGGTTTGCATTGGATTTCAAAGGCAGCGCTGGCACTATCCACAAAAAGCTCATTTTTAGATTGAAACTTCTAGGAGACTGAGTCCTGGCGAGATTGTAGGGCTTTAAGAGAGGGAGTCGGGCACCGAGCATTCGTCTCGCTTTAGGAGAACTTACAAATAAGGGATACAGAGCATTTTATGCGCATTTTGTGGTTTCTGTATGTAGTGAGGCTCAATATATGTATAAGTAAAAGTAAGGTTAGTACGAGGAGTGTATCTGCGCAATGAACTTGGTAAAATTCAGCAGTTTTTCTGACTGTATCTCCCAGGAAGTAGTTAACCAGTGAAATAAATTGAAAATCATACAAAATAAGTTTCAGAAAATAGACCCTGTCCTAAATGTCGTTAAGTAAATTTTTCTTTGCTTAGGATATCTTCCATTCAGTCTCCTTCCCAATTTCCATTCCTCCCATCCCTACGCTTCCACATCGTAATGTAATCACCATTTTTGTACTCGATCATCTGACTTCCAGACGAACACCCGTGGACACTGCAAAACTCGGTCGCCATATCAAGCCAAAGGA
Organism: Ancylostoma ceylanicum; assembly: GCA_000688135.1. NCBI lineage: Eukaryota > Metazoa > Nematoda > Chromadorea > Rhabditida > Ancylostomatidae > Ancylostoma > Ancylostoma ceylanicum. The sequence goes on along the minus strand of JARK01001364.1, from coordinate 1,211,779 downwards.
CTATGTGGCTTGGAATCAGTTCACAGAGTTCATCGACAGGTGGTCATTATCACCCTTTGCACTTGGAGTTACAGTGGACTCTAAGTCCTTGGTGATTCAGACATGAGAAGACGTACAATGGCAAGCGCGACACGCTGAAGCGTTTCCGTATCTTCAAGAGAAATCTGAAGGTAATTGCATTTTGCCGTTTCCACTTATTTTCCGAGTATTCTGCAGCTTTTTTATAGAAACACTAACTGCAACTGTGGGTAGTAGAAAGTAGTCATTTAGGGAGTTTTATCTGATTTCCTTGGTGATTTGATGGAAAATTCTGTGTTGTTTCTCTTTGGAATGCTCATCGGAGGGTTGAAGAAACGTCGAGAAATTTTCATATCTTTTCGAGACGTTTTTCGAGTAGAAGTACTACCACTCTCTGCCTTCATCTACAACTCATGCAGCTAATGCTGTGCTTCTCGACGAAATAGAGTTTTGGTTCAAACTATCCTATTTTTTGTACAAAAAAATCCAAAAAAAATTCCATACTCAAACATCTGATTTATTGGCGCATTTGAAAAAGAAGTTGAATCCTAAGCATTGGATGGATAGTAATAAGAATAAAAAAGCAATAAAAAATAGGAGCAATTGACATATGATCATTACAGCATAACATACAGGTAAAGGTCTTGTTACAGTATTTGTAGGATTTTTTATCACCAAAATTATTCTGTTAGTTCCCGTTTCGTGCGCAAATCTTCTACGAGAACTGAACCTCGTTCATATTCTTAAAACCATCTTTAGCTTGCAAGGCACAAAAGTCCTGGACCACCCAATCCATCACATCAATGTTAAGATAACCATTACAAATTAGATCGTTAACTCGTTAAGTTACAAGGATGAGCCGCCACATGGATTGAGATAATCTCTAAATATAGGTCTGAATCTGAATTTCGTGAAATTTTTTCTTTCGAATAGGATTGTTGCTCCTTGTTCATTCAAACATTCGTAACTGCGGATTCCCTCTAATTTCTGTATGTAATTTACAACACAGTAGTACAGATGACAATTTAGTTCTAGGATTAGCAGTTATTGTCCATGTACTAAATATCTTGGTTGTAAAAGATCTGAGGGAGGGGGGTTGTGTGCTCCAAGCCTAGTTTAGAGTAAAAGTACTTAATCTGAAATCCTTTTGTAAGCGCCTACAGTGACGTCTACAGTAAGCGTTTCATACTTTCCTTACTATATACCCTTCTACATATATTTTAATTGTGTAAATCGTATTTCAGTTTTGATAGCCATGTGGTTCATACTCAAAATCCAATTTAAATAAGGTTTGGAATTTTTTCTGGAAATAACAGCTTTAAAATGACGGATGCCCCGAGATCCCTGTCGCAAACTGAAGAAACTTCACGCTTGTGAGGACCAATGTATCCTTTAGGCGATTCGCACATGGCAAGAGAACGAAGAGGGAACAGCTGTGTATGGAATCACCCAATTCTCTGACTTGACCCCGGAAGAGTTCAAGAAGGTTTGTCAGCGCTGTTTTATTTTAGAGCATTACATTGCACTGGGGCGCCTTTTCTCAGATTAGCTCTCCTATTTTGCGTCCTTTAGATCTACCTCCCATACATCTGGGAGGAGCCAATCTATCCGAATAAAATTGCTGACCTCGAAGCTGAGGGTATCGATGTGAAAGAGGATCTTCCCGAGTCGTTTGATTGGCGAAAGAAGGGCGCTGTGACCGAAGTGAAGAATCAAGGTCTGTTAAATTTTCATATTTATTTATGTTTTCAATGAAAAACTCTTGGAATTTCTCAGGAAACTGTGGAAGTTGTTGGGCATTTTCAACCACGGGAAACATCGAGGGACAATGGTTCCTTGCCAAGCATCAGCTGGTCTCGTTGTCCGAGCAGGAGTTGGTCGACTGTGACGTGGTTGACCAAGGATGCAACGGTGGATTGCCTAGCCAGGCTTACAAGTGAATTATTAATTTACTTATTTATTTATTTACTTATTTATTTATCTAATTTGTATGCCTCGAAAGTCCTTGGTGTAATATCAGTTTTTTAAAAGGTTCAACTTCTCAAGCTCTACGCCAGCGCTTGGATGCATCGTTGAGACAACCCAGGATAAACGCGTTGATGCCCGTGTTTGCCATTGGTAATTTGAGTGGTGTTAATACTTTTACCCTGGGTAATCTCACCGATGTATGCAGCTCCTGTTGAAAACTCGGAAATGAAAAATAAATATGAAAATGAGCCATAAGAGGATGAAGTAATGGTTTTTCTGAAAGCAGTATATTTAATGCTGTACTACCAGCCTAAACAAGGACCTGTAAATGCGCAGGACTTGAAAAGCACTACTAAATACCTCTTAAAGTTCTTGTTCTAGAGAAATCATTCGTATGGGTGGCTTGGAGCCTGAAGATGCTTATCCGTACGATGGCAAGGGAGAAACTTGTCACCTCGTTCGCTCGGTAAGTTACACTTCCCTGGTGCATAATCGCGTGTAAAAAAGGGGCGTGGCCAGGCAACTCCGATTGGTGGATGCGGGCCGACCACCTACTTATACTCGTACGACGTCGATTCTGTAATACATACATGGTGTAGTTGTGCGTGGCGCCACACGACTTCTAACAGGTGGGAGGGACGGGCGGCCCGAATGCGCCAATCGGAGTCGCCTGGCCACGCCCCTTTTCCCGCACAATGATACGCAACCACTCTACGTGGACAACGATCAAATTAGCCTTTGATTGTCAAACATGTCTAATGATTGTGCCTGAAGAGAAAAACACAGGGTTTGGCTCAAATTCGTTGGGAAACGGGTTTTAAAAATCAGCTGATATAGTGTCCGTGGATGACCAAACGTCCGTGTACCGCCAATGAAATCCAGGATTTAATCCAATGTAGAAAATATAGTGCGAGAAGGACCTTCCCAACGCACGCGTTTATGTCGTTGCTGAAATTCGCATTTGAGAGCGGTTTTTTCCATTTAGGCCACCTGATCCCGTTGCCTATTCTTCTTGGGAAATCTTCCGAAAACCGATGCGTGCGTCTGACGCGCGACTGGCGCATGCGTTCAGTATAAATTGCCCTATACAAATCCTTTAAGTATGCATTGTTTATTAGAGAAATTTCCAAAATCTTTGATGGTTAAATGAAAGTTTGACACCTGCTACTGTATAGGACACATGGTAACCATAACCATTTATTGCCTACTACAGTTAAATATACTACAATAGATAGAATGAATAAAGAAGAACAACTCAGGAAGTGAAATGAACGATATTAGAGAAATACATTCCAGGAGATCGCCGTATACATCAACGACTCCCTGGAACTGCCCCATGACGAGGAAAGCATGAAGGCATGGCTGGTGAAGAAAGGACCGATATCGATCGGTACGTTCCCTTGAAATACCCACAGATTTCGAAGCGTAAAGCTTAGATGAGGTGATGGTGAGCACAGGATCAGAGTGAAATGCACAGATATGGGAGTTAAGAGGGGAACTGAGGTGCTCCTCAGGCGTAGCAGATTTGAGGCCGGCTGAACGACCTCCTTTCGTTCCATTCCAACATTTTCGACTGGTTCCATAGGTCCCGACGGCCTCTCACGTAGCTGGCTGGTTTATCCCGCATGCACATTCGTTTTTTCAGTCTTGGTCGACTGATGTTTGGTGTTTCCTGTAGCCTAAATGGATATTGTTTATAAATAGGCAGGCCATTTAATACCTAGTAACTGTGGATTGGCGGTGGAGCGAGAGTTGGCCGTGGAGCGCAAAGTGGCTGATAGTTGTGCTTTAGACCCAGTGTTTCTACTACACACTTTGATTACCAAAATGGGTAAAACTAACTGAGTTCAGCGCACAAAAGTAAGGTAATCCTCATAACACAAACCAAATTGTGTCGGATTTTCTGGACCTTTTTGTTGTTTTTGATTAATTATCAGAACCAAGACAGACATATTTGGAAGGGGGGGGGGGGCAAGGCCTAATTAGGAACTGCACCTTCTTAGCTTTACTTCACAAAGGCAATTCATGCTAGATACCTGCGTCAACCGCGCGTCGGACGCACGCATCCATTCGACAAAACATTTCGATAGGAACTGATCAAAGCGGCTTTTACACTCTAAATGAAATTAATGCTAGGGCACCGCGAGTAACAACGAAATCACGAACGCGTGCGTCCCACATGCGTCAGAGCTACGTCAGGACTGCGAATTATTCTATTTTTCATCATATGTTCGGACACACGTAGTCGAACGCCCATATCTAGTATACACTGCCCTATATGTGCCAACTATTAGTAAAATACGGTACTTTTCGTCATGTCCCTTCAATTTCGAACGCGCGGGGTCGGCTTTGCGCCATGGCAGTGAACGCAAACAGTCAGGACCTTGTCAGTACAACAAAATCCAAACATTGTGTGGTGGCAAGAAATTAACTGCCAGCTAGTTCGACTGGATTTCTTACCATCGAGCAAATATGTACGCGGCGAAGAGAGTTCCGAGCGGAAAGTTGTATATCAGCTTCAGGACTAGTCTTATGGATATGTCTTAGGCCTTCTGATATTTCCTTTCGTTGAAAAGTCAGTTGTGGGTTTTTTTAGAAAGATCTTAGGAAGAAGCTGATCTTTGAGAGATAGCTATTATGTCGTGACATATCTTTTGATGAATAGCAGAGCAGTGAACTTGAGTTCTTGCTGCTCTTTAGCTATGGAAGGTGCTGTTTTTTCTGCCCCCTAGCATCTATAGAATCTTCTAGAAATACCATTATATTACACTAGGATGTATCTTCTCGTGGTTCTATCACTATGTATGTCCATAAAAAGTTGTCTTCACTTTTATAATCTAACGCTATATCAACAAATACATAGCCATTTAGACTTCACTTCACCTTGTTCGTTAGCTACGTTATTATTTTATTTCCAAAAGATTAGTCTTCTAAAACTAGACGCTATTTTTTGTGGTTATCACATTTCATTCCGGTCAGATCCTGAGAGATAACCATTATATTTTGGAAGGATCCCCAACGTTTGAATCCGTTCGAAAATAGTTCGGAATTGAAAAAGTGTTGACACCCCACAAATTTACCCATCGTTAAAAACCAGAACCAACACCCTTAGCTTCGGTAATCTCAATGATGCATCCAAGATCTGATCCAAAATAGTTCGGAATTGAAAAAGAAAAAAAAACTCGTAAGTACCTTAACTAGCTGCTTATTATGTGGGAAATTCACTACTTTCTCTTCCTTTTACCGCCTACATAACCGAGCAGTCCCTTCATCGTGAATATTCCTAATTTCAGAACTTTTCCTTACGCCCTCATAGGCGACAAAACGGCTCATGGAAAAGAGAGAGCTAATTTGGAACCTTCAGCTATTTTCCTCATGTTTTCCCTATCAGGAAAAAGACCACGGACAAGACCTCTTCAAGAGATATTTCAAACCCCAAAATGCGACAGCGATGACGTGATGGTAAATATTTGGAAACGCCCTCCGCGGCGGGATCTGTACGGCGAAAATTGACCCGAAATTCAATTGATTTTTTATTCCGCAACTTTCCCACTGAACCAGACGGAAGACGTGAGCTGGAAATGGGTTACCAGTTCCGCATCACTGAGCGGTCAGGTTCTGGGGGGGGAGGGAGGGTTAGAGGGTTGCAGTGACTGTGGATAAGGGCCTGGATGCATCATTGAGATTACCCAAGGTGAACATTTTGGTGCAAGGTGTTTACGATGGGTAGATCCGTGGGGTGTCAACACGTTTATTCTGGGTAATCTCGATAATGCATACGGCTCCACATGCATACGGCTGTTTGGGTGGCAAAGATGCGAAAAAAGCGATTCGTAAGGGATAACGGAAACCCTTTAGACCTCATACAGTTGGATTATGGAAAGAAATGAAGCGGTTGTGCGGTAGGACCGCAGCAGCTGAACAGAACGGATGTACTCTCTACGTCTTAGGGCTCAGGATTGTCTCATTGGCAGTTCCGTGCATTCCTGTGAAGTTGGGTGGGTTCACAATGGCAACCGGTGATTTAACACCATTTAAGTTCCCCAGGAGAAAACGCGAAAGAAAAAATGCTATTTGGATCGGAGTCGAACATTCCCTGGACCTAAGAAATTACGTCGATAATCGATTCCCAAGCTCAAGAAGTCCACCGCCACCTCCTCAACCGCCTATTCAACACTTAACCGCAAGAATGTGATGGGGGTAAACAAACTACTGTACCACTCGAAATTCGCCTACCGGTACATAGTCCGCGATTCAAAATTCATGGAATACCAACCTCCTTTCCAATTCCTCCACTGGTGTTGTAATGAAATACCATAGGTCATTCCGAATGAAATATTCAATCCACGAAAAAAGTCGGATCATGCCAACGACAAGAGCAATTATAAGGGATGCTGAAATAGTATACGTGATGGTTTGCTGAGGAATTTGAGGAAATATTGGAGAAATGGGTAACCTACGCTCTTTCGGTTTGGATTTATAAAAATTGTGTCGTTTGGCGCATTGTGAGCTGACCATATATTGTAGGCAGAGCGGTTTTTTGTGAAACCTAAAAAATATACGATACACTAGTACATATATACGCTGTTTCTGTAGTGGTCTTCTTCCTCATCAAGGGCACTAATAGTCTTTCAGGAGCATTTATTGAAACGATGGATGATTCATGGATCTTTTCAACTATTTTGCACCATTATTTAAATGCCGCGCCTACATTCACCCAATATTGTATGCGAATTCGATCTCTGCCTAGGAAAACAGCCTATTTTTCAATTCCATACTCAAATAGCGCTACAAATTACTCCTGTATCTGATTCCTTCTGCTTTGTAAGCATCCAAGATCTGTTATTCACCGTCAAAGCTAGCGTTGGTTCCTTTCAGTGAAATATGGAAACAATTTAGTGTGACAAAGCGCATTTATTCTTATTAATTTTTTTATTTTCACTACAAATTTAAAACTAAATTACAAAAACAAATTACACTATAAATTATAAAACTATAGACGGGTGCGGAGCATTGTGCCTAGCTAGGAGGAGCGGCTGACGCCGGTGATTGGCTAATTCACCCAAGTGACCATTCTTAAGGCTCATCCTCACCATCGCTCCTGGGTTCAATGCTCATGACACTATTTCCACTATCTATCGCTTACGTGAGAAGAGTCCTCGAGAGTGTCATCCAAGGCTTGAAATAAACTGAAGTGGATATATAGGTTTCCTTAAGAAACCAGTCCTGTGCTAAAGTTTTAGAAATCCAGTGAAAGGGGTTACTCTCTACCAGAGCGTGGAAAAAATTTACAGGATTGGAGGAGAGTCTCAAAGAAGTCAAGCCAATGTTGGAACAGAGTGGTTCAGCCAATCAACCTTCAGAATAAAAATGATCTCATCAAGGCTGAGACGATTGCAACTGCGACTACTTGTAGGATCACTACAAAAATCACGAAATATTCGACAGAAGCACATTCGACGATAGCCTTCAAAGATAAGCAGATCATGAAGATTGCAGACGAATGACGTTTCATTCCAAAAAATTCCAATTGTTCGCGTCTGAGAAGGAAGTAGTCATATTTTGGTGCGGCCTTGGGCTATTTGTGGCCTAGTGGGCTAGTTGCAAGATATGTTTTACGGTACTTCGGGTAAAAGGCGCTGAATTCCAAAGAATACCTGCGGGTGATACATGGACCACTACGTTTGACTAACCCATGCGTTAAAATTATTTATTTGTGAAGAGGTTTCACCAAATTGTGCGTGGTGGGCCATACATGACTGGTTCAATGAATACGGCTGAAAACAAGAACTTTTTGAAGACATCCTTGGGGGATTTCCTATAGAAATTCATTTCCTCTACATCTTGACTGTTACCTCTATATCTTGACTAAATTGTGCTAGTGTGTTTCATCTCCTTGTGACCCCACATTGGTGGATTTCGAGGAAGTTCTAAGAGAAGGCATTACGAACGTGGCGGGAAAACAGTTGAGATCAAATTGAAAATTAGGCGAAACGGTCTGTTTTTACCCAAAATTTGAACTAATTGCAGTGTATCCAGTAACTGCCAGTGTAGAGTTACCCGTAAGGTTGACTAGTTTAATTGGTACTGTGCTTAATATTTGAGAGGTTAAATTAAAAGAGTGGTTAGATTTCCGACCAAAATTACTTAATAAAATAAAAGTATAACAACGAAAGAAACAAATAAAAAACATCGCAACACTTACTTCCAGGCGGCATTTTTCTTCCTGGGCACAGTTGGGTACTCGCGCGATAAGGTCAAGTACCTACGCCGCTGCGGCATCTTACATAACTCATTGATACTCACTGATATCTCCCCGTATGTTTATACATGTGTCTATGAAAACATAAGTACAACACTCTCAAATTTACCGTAATCTCGCCTTGGTTTCGCTACCCGAGTCCGATTTTGGTGACTTGCTCAGCGGCGTCGTGGTCGTGGCCGTTGTTGTTCCGTTGCGCTGTTTTCGATGGTGCATTTTGCGACGTCGTTCGATTCTGGAGAAGTGGACGAGTTTTCCGGGTTAGCTGTGGTGAGATGAGATTTGACAAGGTTAGGTTGAATTGTTGCTGACAGATTGAGTCACATCTGTGACTGATGTCCATTCAGCCGTAAAAAATCCCTAAAGCCTAGTTCAATCATCGATTTTTTCCCGGGTGAAAAAAGACTCGGCGGTGGGAAAAAAGTCGATGTTTGCTGGAAAAATGGTGGGAACAGGACAGAATACTGTGCTCTATCAGACATATGTGCAATGAACGAGCTCATGTTTGATTTTTCGGGCGTTGAGCGAGCGAAATTCAAACAATATCAGTGAGATCTCCGCGATGCGTTGTAGGTGTTTCTAAGCTAAGCCACGGCGATCCAGCGCTAAGCGGGGGCGGATCGCTAGTGAAAACAATTTTTCTCGTGGAAAGTATTGTAGCGGTACGACAATTTGGTTCTATAAGGGGTAAGTTGTAGCCTGTTTAGCAGTTACAGACTTTGGCACGATTTATCCAGGGATAGTTTGGAATTAAGATGTAGGCCGTTCAAAAGTGTGGAAAATGAAAAAAATAAAATATAGAAAATGGAAAAAAATGAAAAAATATACAACAAAATGTCGGAAAGTCGTGGTGGAGAATTTCCAAGGAAACTTCTAGTCTAATTGCAAATTTCTACTTTTACCATAGACGAGGAACAAGAGTAAAGAAAAAAAAAGAAAGGGAAAAGAAATGTAAGTGGAAAAAAGTGAAGTGGCTGAATTATGATATATTCATGATTCTCTTATATCTATACTACCTATACATATATACGTACATATTTAATCCCATATATCCTGAAATCCAGAAAATTCCTTCAACTGATCATTTTTTAACCCCAAAATATAAACAAGGTCTGGGTCCCTCCTGGAAATCCATCAGTTAGGCTTTTTTTCTCAGAATAAAAAAAATCATCAAAAAACAACTTGTCATTGAAAAATTAATTGCTATCCAACATTTTTCCTCCTCTGGCAAATTCCCAAAAAATTATCTTATCCCCGAAAAATCCCCTTGAAAAATTACCTGATCCCTTTCTGCAGAACTCGCAATGCCATGGAGCAACTAATCTGGATACAAGTCCGAGACTTACTACTGATTTTCCATTTTCCAATGCGTTGTAGGCCTGCTCATGCGTCATGCGGTAAGCGTAGGAAGCAGGATATTGCGCTGATCGCGTCTGGCTTAGTCCAGAAATCCATGAATTAGTCAACTAATCGAGGAATAAGTGAGGAAATGATGCGAATTTGCGCTGATGAATAAGTAATAGATCCGATTAAGTGACGGTTATGAGGTGGAAAGCGAAGAGGAGGTCTCACTTCCTCCAGGAACGATTCAGGAATCTGTAGGTATTTATTAGAAGAATCCGAGTTTAGTAGCTTAAATCTCTTATTTTTAATGATATTTATGGAAACTTGCTCTTTATTTACCCTTTCACCTGATTCCAAAAGAATTTTACACTCGAATTCCTTTTGGAAGCACCTTTTTCCATATGCATAGATCTCTTTTTCCCTCCTATCCTTCCCCCTCCCCCTCCCCCCCCCCCCCCC
>JARK01001364.1:1104687-1201522 GCA_000688135.1 Ancylostoma ceylanicum | reverse complement strand
CTACCACCACTATGCCGATTTTCTCTATAACTTTATATCGGATGATAGCAAAAGTAACCTTACAAAAACTTTTTAAGTCGCTACCCAACTCACACAAAGATCTAAGACGTAACAGCGTTAAAGTGTCTGAAACTAATTTATGGAACTGTGACTGGGAAAACATCCGTTTATCCAGATGTTTTTATTGATGCAGCTGTATTTCTGGGATAAACAGGTCGCTGGAATTGAGATTCACGATGGACGGCTCAAAAATCTGGTAACATGGGTTTTAATTCCTTTTCTTCCTGAACTACTGGCTTCTAAAATAAGCCCAATAAATCCACAATAAGCTTGGACATCTTCAAAATCCCCAAATCCTTGAGGCAGAAGAGAACCCGATCAAAGTTCTCTGAATTTTGGGACATTTATGACCATCCCTTGAAACTGCAAAAGTTCAATATGTTGATGGAGTCCTTCAACAACGTGCTTCTGAAGACGTCCAAAAGAAGCCTGGACATCCTCAAAATCCCCTAACCCTTGGGAATGAAGAGAACACGACCAAAACTCCCGACTTTCGAGATAATTATGTGCTCTCTGTGAAACTGCGGAAATCTGAAGGATTCGTTCAAATTCCCAGAATTTTTTCCGGAGTTTTTTTTAGGAGTTTATCAAAATCTTCTCAATACCTTGTGCACATTTTGCTATAGTTACTCAATGACATTTAATTCTACGTAAGTAACTTATATAACTTATTTAAGTGCGTCAATTCATCCTTATTCCTAAAAGGGGTACAATGTATTTATTGTAAGGAAGGCCAACTTTTAAAAATATTAGCTACATTTATTCTACTTAATTTTAAATTTTGAGTTGTGCTGCTCTGTGTTGTTGGAAGTATAGCTCATACAGTTCTCTACCACAAATTTCACATTTTCAATGGCGCAGAACAATTTATATTCATTTACCTCGCTTCCTCCCTCCCCCTCCCCCTCACCATCCTCCAGAAATCAAAAAAAATCGAGAAAATCTCCGAAAAATTCTTAGAAGTAGAAATCGAGGTGGGGACTACCTAGATACCAATAAATTGATCTGATCCCCTCAATAAATTGTTGAATATTTCCCTCCCTTTTTTGAAAAAAATTGCACCAACTTATTCTCTCAACCTCTCAAACATTTCTGGATGATGAAGAGCTTTTTTCATCATGCACATCCAGGAGAACTCTGGGAGACAATTTAGTTTACATGTATCTACTGTATCGATCGATTCGGCGGCACCTGCCCCCACTTCAGACTTCAGGAAAAACTCTCCTTGAGTTCTTTTTTCTCTTCGTCAAACAAGCTGTAATCAAGTGTTTTGGTGGAGAGCAAATGTCGTTCCAGCTCGGAAAATACAACGTTCATTGGCGTTTATAGTCCTTATCCCATGAAACTTTATCAATAAATTTGAAATTGGCTCACTTTCGTTTATACTAAGAAGCAAAGCGGTGACTTTGATCTGTTCTTGCCTTCTGGAGGAGGTGGATGATTTCCTGCCTTTAGGGACGGTCTAAAGAGAGTTTCTATAAAAATGTTTTAGCTAGGAAAAATCCTCTCTTGGTCCCATCAACATGCCCATAAAAGTTATTTCCACTAGATCCATGAGAACTAATTCATAATATTTTCCTACGAATGGCTGTTAATCGTTAATTTATACGAAGAGTAGCTATCATACTCGTAGGATTACCCCATGCTTTGCATGAAACAGCTTTTGATTCTTTATTTCTGCCGTTTTGTGAGTTCATCTGAATTCTACTTTAGAGCAACAAGTTCAGTTCGTTTGAGAAATAAATAAATAAGTAAATAAATAAAAATTCATGGTCCCGGAAATTCATGGTGCTTAATCGAACTGGTGGATAATCTAATACCTATAAATGTGGGATAGAGATGGGTAGCAGGCGGATATAGACGTCACATATGGGAAAACATGTTGATGGTTGCCAGATTAAGGCTAAATTTGGGTACGCTGACGCGTTTGCCATGGGTAATCCCAGAGGTTCATATGAGCTGCGGCTAATCCTGTTCCAGGAATAGTAGCTGAGGATTTGAGGATTACTGCTGCTTTTTTGGAACCAAATTGTCTGCCTACAGATCTTTTATGTACTGTGATTTGTTATCGATGAAGAAAAGGGAAAAGTGGCCTGTAATATCAGAAATTTCTGGATTTCCGGGCCTTAAAAAAACTTTTTTCAGGCTTTCAAACACCTATAGGCTTTGATAAAACTAGTGATTTCTGAACTCTCATAACTAGAGATACAACTACGGATATCTGGAGATCCTACTATACTATAATTCACAAAATCTAAAAATTTACCGCAAAATATAACTGGACACTCACCCGTCCAACACTTCAGCAGAAAGATTCTGGGCAAACTTGTACTCATTGCATGAGTCGCGAGCTGCCGGCATGTCGGTCGTTAGCGCTTGACGATTCAAGCTAGATTAAATGGCCGCGCGGGTGTTACTTGTTTGCTGTACTTGTCGCGCACAGCGTTGTTCAAAGCTTTTTGAAAACTCGGTTCAACAGGTTTCGGTTGTTTGCGTGGTGTCGGACGCACACGTGCACGCACGCAGCGGCTTTGAAGTAGCCGTACCATGTGATGACAGAGTTTTTTTAATGTTCGTTCTCGTACTTTCCAGTCATTTTTCGCAGCTTTTTTTCTACCTAATTCAAGGATAAATTGTTATTCTGGGATTTGACGGAATGAAAGTGGAGCAAAGATCCAAATACATAGCTATGCCATTTGAAGAAACGCAGACACTTGTAGTTTTTCCCCGTACAACAGCGCTCATTGGGTTTTGAAGCTTTGCACTCGGAAAAGCGATGCAGACGAATTCTACGATTGGTCAGTTCGATGAGTTGACCAATCATGGAGCTAGCCTGCATTACCGTTTCCAGCTACCACGCCTCACAGCCTGCTCACTGCTGCTAATGCTCGATTATCAGGACTTCAGGCCAGACAAACTTTTGGAACTTCCAGGGAGCCAGGGACTCGGGACCTACCGCAGGTGACCCGAAGGTATGTCCCGAGAGAGCTCCGCGGAAGTTCCGAAAGTTTGTCTGGCAACACATGTTCGGTCGATTTTACTCCGTAGACCTAAAATTCTTGGAAACCAAACATCGTGCCTGTCGGAGACCTAGGGGTAATTTGTGCAGATTCAACGGAAGAAATAGTTACATTCGAAAACTTGCGCTAATTTTCGTCTAAGCTCCTTTTATAATTTGCTAGGAAACCATGTCGAGAAACCCACCCAAACATGGCAGTCGACTTCCTGGATCGTACTGCACATTGAACAGTTAACTCCCAGAACTTCGAGTCTGAAAACTTGACCAATCAAATACACGCGATATAGCAATCTGTTACGATGCAGCACGATAAGAAATAAAATTCAAAGGGAGTTGGAAAAAGGGGACTTTTTTCCATGTCTTTTTCCATTTCCATGCCAATTATAGGGGCCACCAGTTATCTTATTGTCACAAAAGAGAGCTGACAGCTCCTCTCCTGCTTACTTTTGAGCATTTATTACTATTCAACTTATTATTCACTAGCATTTTATTGTTATTTATTATCAGTTCATAGTAAAGTATCAGTTTGTTTTTTATAGAATCTACCGACTTTTCGGAAGTAATCAGTTCTTTTTCAATAATTATGACCTCAACAAAATGATGTCATCATTAGTAAGGAAAAACGCCTTTGTTAACAGACAAAGGATAATGAAAAAATCCAACACTTGCCTCTGTTTACTCATCTATGTGAATAAACATTGGTAAGTGTCGCAGTACAGTAGAATAACAGAACAGGAAACAGGGACGGAAAACAAACACTTTCATTCTATGGGGTTTTTTTAAACAAGTATCGTGGCCATGGGGATTCCGTAATGGGCAAAGGAAAGGCGAGAGGGAAGGATATGCAAATCGGTCAATTTTCTTATTTCTCCTTGCTTCTAAGTGGAGGACTCCGAGCTTTTCCGGATGAAATGTACAGGATTGTATTGTTGTGTAAGGCTATGGCTTTGAGAAAGCTTAGCACAAGGGTCCTTTGATTTCTTTTCTCTTTTTGTCTCGTTTTTTTGGTAATCAGCAGTGGGATTCATGAACGTTCATGGGAAGATTTTTAACTTCCTGGTCATCCAGAATGGAGGAGTTTTCGTAGCAAGATGTGATATATCATGCCTTATTTATCGTTACTTGTTTTCGCCGTCTAAGAATAGTTGATCGGACAAAGTCTACCCATTTTTTTCTTGAGGAAAACTCGTCGACTTTAGAGCGGCGGGTAGCTAATTGCCGTCCCGGAAGTGGGGTTCACGAATCCCACTACAGGCAGGGACAAGTTTTTGCTTCGCTAGATTGTTCCCAAAGGAGAATGGGAGCTCACCCTGGATATATCTCAAGTTCTTCCTTTTTCAACGATTCAAGCCGAACTTCTTTAGCTGAAATTATACAACTTCCTCACGTATTCACATGGATTCCCCAGCAAAAACTTCGATTTCAGGAATCAATGCAAATCCTCTGCAATTCTACCGCCATGGAATTTCCCATCCGTGGAAGATTCTCTGCGAGCCGTTCATGTTGAATCACGGCGTCCTCATTGTTGGATACGGCACGGAGAAGAAGAAACCGTACTGGATCATTAAGAACTCGTGGGGTCCGAAGTGGGGCGAGAGCGGGTATTACAGGTGAGTAAGAATCAACTATTTCACCAAAATAGGTTCTGAGTCTTCACTCGCGATTTTCAGGCTTTACCGGGGTAAAAACGTGTGCGGCGTGCAGGAAATGGCCACCTCAGCTGTTATTTATTGAAACTTCGCCGACGAAGACGCCTTTGTACCTATATTTGTTTTGTTTTCTCACTATGTTTTGGTAGAATCTGTTGTGATATGCTTGGTACATAGTAAATAATAACTGCTCTGTGGTGTCAGTTTGAAGACTCCTGGTTTTTCAACGGAACGGAGGAGGGGTCGAAATGAAATGCAAAAATACATTCAGGGTCAGTGAACAGCAATGTGTAAGCGATTTGAATGTGTTGAAAATTGCAAACTACTAACACAATGAATCGATACCGAAATTGAAAAAAAAACTTACTACTTACGTATAGGAGACTAGCTCACTATTTCCCAAAAAAAAAAACGGGTTCATTTGATTAGTGGACGCCAAATGCAGCAATGAAACGCAGTGCACTAACTTTGAAGTCTAAGCATGTGAGAATCTGTGCTTTCATTTTTGTGGAAGCACGATCGATCTTCCCCTCCCCAAGAATGCAAAAAGAAGATGTGAGGGAAACCAGAAAGGGGAAATTCTGTATTTCCACATCATAAAGCAACTCTCCTGCTACAACGCAATCACAAAGAAATTCCTGAAAACGCTCACGATACCAAATTGCCTCGAAGCGCCTCTTCAAAAAGGATTTGGCTGTCATTTTATGGAGCTGGATCATAAGATTTCGGTGACGACTGCGAAGCATGATGGCCTACAGATTCGAGCAAGGAGCATCTTCTCGACGAAAAATGTTTTATCTTGGTCGTCCACCTGCTGAAAACGTTAACTGCCGAGATCGGGGGTATAGCTACTCAGACATTTGGTGCCTGCGAGTTAGCCTTCGGTCGCGGCCCGCTGGGAAAGTTCATAGGATTGCTACAGAGAGGAAAACGAGTTTCAAGAGGTCTAGTTACCTCTACATGCATATGTCAATGGCAGTTAAAGTATGTTCGTGCAATTTACTTCTGTCCATATAGTCATCTGCTGTAGTAAAGTCTTGGCATCGTTCATCGCCATATGGGGTTAGAAACGAGGAAATCGCGAAAATTAACCAGGAGAACTCCACTCGTACATAATTTTTTCCTGGACAACGCAACCAGGCGTCAGCAAAAGGAACTTACTGTCTCCGAACCTTAGTTTTTTACTGATATCGCCAATTCCACTGCAGGAAATGCCATATTTGTCTGTCAAACTAACACCGGTGTCATTCTTTGAGCACGCAGGAATTCAGTGGTTGCATGAAAATCATCTCCTATATGGACAGGGTACAAGAGGAAGCAAGGTAGTCAGCCTAGAACTAGAGCGGCAATATCAGTGAACATGTGGATGCACAGACAATCAGAGTGCCACTCCGTTTAAGACCCAGAATAAGCTGTGGGGTTCGACTACTGGGACTTCCTAACGTCGTTCACTCCGAATTGTATGGGATACCATCGTTAAACAATTCTGAATAGTGAACCTACAGTCGAATATTGTTTTATGATCACTTATTTTTCCAAGGTAAACTAAAAATGGCGTCCTCTAGTGAACTCTTTCTCCTCCATCAAGCCGTTCTGATACTCCTCTTTGACCACCAAAATCATTTGTCCCTCCGACCCCAGTCGACCGACAGCTGTCCAGCGCCGGTCATCAACATCCATGAACCCAGACCCTTTTCCAGACCTTTATTTATCTTAGTTTATCTGGCTTTTTGCCCATACTTCTTATCCTTCCAATTTTCAATCAAGTAAACATCAGGAAATGGTCATCTGACGACCTTTGCTCGCCTAATCAATGCTGGCCACCCTTATCATCGATAAGTTGCCGTTCGCTTTTTGTTTTCGCCGGGGAAGTATAAGTTTCCACTCAAAAACACCAATATATCTAATTGGAATCCACTGTACTCAGTCCATTTCTCATAAGCAATCTATATGCCTGTTAACTGAATCTACAGCCAATTCAACGACCTTATAAATTTTATTTCTTACCCTAGCAACTATCCACCACATATCAACGAAATCACTGCACGTATATATTCAAACATATACTTACTACATATTCATACTGCTCGGCTCAGCTCCTATCGTGATGTCGTCGAACAAAAAGCAATTTCTAACCATTGACGATTTCCGCGCGGAGGCTGCTTCGAAGCTGAAGAAGGCTGCGAGGGACTACTACAACTGTGGATCAGATGAGGAGCTGACTTTGGCTCGGAATGAGAGTGCTTTCCGGAGGTGACTGAGGCTTTTCTTCAGGAATTGCAAGAAGTTGTTGCTATACTTCTCACAAATGCTGCTATCCTCGGGCAAGTTAAGGGGAGGATGACAGTAACTAGGTGCAGCTGCTCATGACCTTTGTACTCGACGTATTACTCTCTTCGAGCCGCGTTCATTTTGCCCATCTACTAGAATATTGACCTGTTTAGACTGCTCATTCGTCCAAGATGTCTCCGAGATGTCAGCGAGGTGGATACCAGTGTGGAGTGGTACGGCGAAAAATTCAGGTATATTTATTTTACTTTTCCCTCTGTGATCAGATCATCCAGGTTTCTCTGGAGGGTTTCGCTTCTGCCCTTAGCTTTGGCCGGTAAGAAGAGTAGGGTAACAAATATCGCATGAGAATGTTGAGGTAAAATGGGTCCAATCTGAGTCATCACGTCTCCTTCATCCATAGATGGGTGTAAATGCAAAAAATGAGATCAAATACTTCAAGCCTCATAGACTTTATACAAGGCGGAAACTTTTTGATATTTGCATGGTGCATAATCTATTGAATAGAAAGACCGGAGCTAATTTTTTTTTACTATTTTTTACCTGAATAGAATTAATTACCCCTTGTGCAGGAACAAAAATTTCCTAATCACAACCTTTAGCAGCTATCAGAGCTAATCTCCTCACAGTTAGAGCTGGTTCGACATACATTCGTCTGAAAAAAAAAAACCGCTACATTCACCAGATCCTTGAACTCTTCCAAACAAGAAAGGCTAATTTAATGCTCAGTATTAGGTCTCTGATCATATGGTAATGTCTTGTATGAATAATATTATGTACATGTTTTTACGTCTTTCTTACTACAGCGTATCGAATAATCAGATAAGTATTTTGTACAACATTTAGGGAAACCAAAAAAATTGAAGTTTTCTTTTTTAATCCAGTTTTAGCCAACTCTTTGCCCATGGCTGAAACGAATTCTCAACCTGATTTTTTTTTTGAATCTTCAGTGGAAGTTTCTTATGCAGGTACACGTTCCTAAGTGTAACTCGGATGACTAGGAAAGGCTCTCTCCCCGCCACATATCCGTTCCTGCTCTTCTCCAGGCAAAGTATTTCTACCAACGAACTGCAGCTTTTCTTTTACTGATGACACGTCGGTATCCATGATGTCCTGTTGTGGAATCTCTAGTACTTTATCTGAGCACATCATAGTTATAGAAATAATTTACAATTATTGCAGTAATATAGAGCCATTAAAAAATCGCCAGGAGGGAGCCTGAAGAGCCCGGTCCAAAAAAAAACTCCATTTACAGATTTCCAATTGGAATCGCTCCGACGGCATTTCATCGTATGGCGGAGAAGAACGGTGAATTGAGCACGGTACGAGGTGAGCTCATTGAAGAATACGTAGCAGCTTAGCAGAATTAGGTAAATAGTCCCCCCAGGGACGTTTGAAATTCAACCGGTCCCGCATTTGTGCGCCGATTTTTTTTTTGAAGGTCATTGGGTTGTAGGAGGGAGAAAACCCATGAAACAAGTTCTATAGCTTCCGTATTGTGGTAACGCATAGACCGAAAACTAGCAAAAATTAAAATACAAAACTGGCTCGCCACTTTGATCAAATACAGACAGTCTTATCTAGGGAACGCTTTGCTTACGAGAGCACCACTAGTTCAATCGCTATTATTATGAGTCCGTTCAGAGCAGGAGATTTGCGCTAGGGTCTCACTCATCTGCGATCCTACATAATGAATTACTCCAATTTCCACGTCTTGCATGATTACAGAAGGATTTATCATGTTAGTGTCAGTTCGTCTTCCGCTAAGGCTCATAGTCAAAGTTGTTATTCTCGAAACAATGGCCTGGAAGCAAGAGTTCCAGGAAATCCAGAAAATTCAGTAGTGCGCTCCTCAGATAGTCCCTATCCTGCGGGAAATACCTGCTTTTCCTGAATTTCGTGGAAAATAGATTCGTTCAAAAAGATAACCATCTAACTCTCCAGGGGCCGCTCTTTCTGGATCAGTGATGATCGCCAGTTCATGGTCAACGACGCCCATAGAGCCGATGGCACACGAGGCCAAGCAGAAAAACGTCACCTTGTGGTTTCAGGTAAGATGAGAGTTAGAATCAATTACTCTGTTAGCCCCGGCAAATTTAAACCAGAAATGGGTGAAATGAGATTTTCGGGTTCTTGATTACTGTCCGGATAACAATTCAGCCGGAATTGATTGGATAACGGATGGCGAATAACTGCTTACCAGAATTATTTTAGAGTGTCAATTTTCCGGATATAAGATTAGGGACAAGCTTAGAAGATAACAGCTAGAAGGGTGGTCGGGTAATTCACTAGCCTCTGCCTTGAATTTCCTAACCTTGGCTTACTTTCTGGACCGGTATCCACAGCTCTTTATCTGATTGGACAAATAAGAAACTCTTTATTAATTCTATGTGATATGAACTGTCATCCTATGAAAAAAATCAGATATTTACTAAGCTAAGCGTCTCAGTGCCGGTTATCCTGATGAAATTAGGCATCATATTAACTAGGAAATTTCTAATTCTCTCACAAGTGCCTTCGTTTGCGTTGAGGAAAGAGCCAGTAGATGGGTAAATTATTTTGGACAGAGCGGTGAATACAATTCACGCCCGGTAAGTAATCCACCGAAATTTCTACCGAAGTCAAATATACATATATGCTGGATTTGAACCCTGTTTTCACAGACCGCAACTTTTGACTTTTTTATTTTCTATTTTTTCGAAGTCTTGAGGATCCATCCCGTCAAATTATTAAAGGAAAACCAGCCCATTAGATAATTTCAGCTCTACGTCTACAAAGACAAATCCATCACGACGTCACTGCTCACCAGAGCGCAAGATTCAGGCTGCAAAGCCATCGTTCTGACTGTCGACACCCCCGTTCTCGGAAATCGTCTCGCAGATGCCAGGAATGGATTCAGCCTACCTGACGGCCTAACGTATGACTATGATGACTGAAAGGGGAATCCGTGTAAAATTTTGAGGCCCCTTTCAGGTTTGCAAACTTCACCACGCTGCAATCGTCGCAAATGCCGTCACCATCAGAAGGACAGTCTGCTTTCATGAAATATGTCGGCACACAAATTGATCCATCATTGAATTGGCAGGTTTTGGAATGGCTGATAAAGTAAGCACTTTTGTGACACTAACCTTATCCTGTCCGTAAGCAGTAAAGTTGTTTTTCAGCAACAGTAAGCTACCAGTTATCGTCAAAGGCGTGATGAGGGGTGACGATGCTGAGGAAGCGATCAGCAGAGGAGCCAAAGGGATTATAGTTTCGAATCATGGCGGGCGTCAGATGGATAGCGCTCCGGCTACTGTAAGTGACAGTTGAGGGGTTTGTAAAGTGGCAGCCGTCCCGGATCTCACACAAATACGTAATATTCTTTGAAAAATAGAAAGATAAATAGAAAAAATAAGAGAATTAGAGAACAGCATGGGCATGAGAATCAATGTCCGCAATTATCTTCATTTCTGGATTTTTTGTCATACCAGGAAACAAGCTGTGCTTGTCACTTACCTTTTTCCGTCATTTAGCTTTTTGAAGCTATGAATGAACGTGATAGTAGGTCAGTTGAAAAAAAAACCACTAGCTGACAGCTGAGAGCCATTGAAAGCGAATTTTTCTACTTTATTTTTTATTAATTAATAGAGACATCACAGCGACCAATCAGGACATCACATCGGCAATTTCTTAAGAGTATCAAACAGTTTTGTTGTTGGATATACTCGTCATAAGGTGCTGTAATTGATTAAAGACTAAAAGAAGAAAAAAAGCATTCACTTCGATGTATCACTTCTACAGGTCTAATAAATTAATTTTTAGATAGAAGCGCTTCCAGACATTGTTCGAACTGTCAACGGAAGAGTTCCAGTAAGTTCCTTGGAGCATTGAGGTCATGACCGCTATATTCTCTTTAATTGCACACGAAAGACATTCAATCAGTAATAGTCGATCAATAATCGATTAGCCCATACCAGGTGAATATCTGCCATAATTCAAGCTCAGTGATGTTTCCTTCAGGTTTTTATCGATGGCGGGATCCGTAACGGTCGTGATGTGTTCAAAGCAATTGCGCTCGGCGCTAGTGGAGTGTTCATTGGACGACCAGTGCTCTGGGGACTGTCTGCGGGGGTGGGTTGAGTCAAATGTTGAGGAGCAAATCCAAACTCTTCCACGCTACCATGACTCATCTGTTTCTTTTTATTTCACGCAGCTAGGCATAACGGAGGCAGGTCCGCTTCATGCATAAATTTAACAAAAGAATCACATTTTGGACATTTTGCCGGTGGTAGAGTGTTATACCTGGAAGGAAGCCAATTTACCTGACTAACCAATGGCAGGGCTAGAATGCACTTCCCATTCCGGGTGTAACGCTCCACACCCAAAACACCGAGTTTAGGGTGCTGAAGGAGTGTCCAGTGTGATGAAACTGCTACAGGCCGAATTCGAGCATACGATGCGACTTGCAGGTAAGTTCTAAACCCACAAGTTTCGACGTCTGCTGCTGCTTGATTGATGCTTCATTTCAGGATGCCGCTCAATCCAAGAAATACAACAATGTCCAGACATAGTCGTAAACGAATCATATTATTCAAAACTTTGAGAGAATAAAAATGGTTTGCCATGTGGTCGATCTGTTCCATCAATTCCAAAAATCTTACGCACTGAGAACGTTCCAAATCTTGAGCAAAGCATGAAAGTCGATCAAAGCGAATATAAAATAAACGTCGATGGTGGTGGCCCGTCCACGGCCTCGAAAAGACGTTCCACACCGCCCCGCGCGCGCCGGAATTGATGTCTTCTGACGCCGGAATGCTATTTCTAGGCGCATTTCTTCTCGTGATTTCTTTTTAAGGGATTTCCTGTTCAGTGCCTATGAATACCATTCCGGTGGCAGACGACATTACTCCGGCGTGCGCGCGGTGCGGTTATGCGGCGTCTTTTCGAGGCCGTGGACGGGCCGCCACTATCGTCGCTCACTGTATGAATTTCGCCTAGGTCGCCTCCCTGCTGATTAACCCTCAGCACGTCCTGTAACTGCGATTTTTTTAAACACAGTGCGTCATTAGTGCCCACCTGTTAACAAGGCCGCGACCCACCTCCCACGCGGTGCGGTAGGGCAGCTGGTCGCTGTAATTCTCTGGCGTGATTGGGATCGTTGCAAGTTGAATACACAAACAAACCGTGACTAACGGTGGAAGAAACAAGTAGAGCAACAGTCCCGATCACGCCTAAGGACAAAAAGCTTAGTTGGTGCGCCGCGTCGCGTGGGCGGTTCGACGCAGCCTCATTTTCAGGTGTGCATTAATGACTAACGCTTCCTGTAGGTGGTATGTGAACATCGTTAGAGATGCCTGCATTTCAAGATTTACCATCTTCGTCCAATAAGCTCAGGACCATGACTCAAAGCGCGAATTTTATTATAGCTCTCAGAATCGTCATGCGATCAGAATGTCCACAAACAAAGAACTAGAATTGTATGAGATGCATTTATAAAACACAAATTAAAGTTGAAATTAAAAAGAACCGGGTCAATATATACAAATGGCACACCACTTGTCTTTCTACGATGCAGGGATTTTGGGCAGGCCAAATTCGTCCACTTCCAGACCATCCGCCACCTGGAAATCGTGGATTGTACCGCTGCGCTACGTGAGAAATTAACAAAAAAAAAAAACATTAGATATACCTTGGAGCTTGTCGGTTTCGTCGTTGGAACACCAGGAGCGCTGAGGGCTTCATCTAAGTAGTTGGTGTCAGTTTCGCCCAAGTCGAGCTCATCGCCCAGCATTGCCAGCTCAGCCTCGAGATCAGCTTCATCGATCTGGAAGAACAGGAGTCTAGACGAAAAAGTTCAAAATTGCGGAGATTTGAAGAAAAATCGAGATCTAGCTGTAGTGGTAACAAAAATGAAAGTATGCGCAAATACAAGAGAATCGCTGATGCTTACATCGGGGGTGTCATATTGTCGGCTCATTGCCTCCTGGATTTCGTTGTTCATATCCAACATGTCCTCCATCTGATCTTGCAAATCCTCGATCTATAAAACAAACGATAAAGCGCTTACAAGCTTTCATTATACATAGAATAATGGAATAAAAAGAAAAAACGTTCAACCAAACAAAGTACAAAACATCTCTTTCTATTAAACCTTCCTGAAAAGAAACCAGGTTTTAGCAACCCAGTAATCACAAAAAAGAATCAAACAAAGCCTTCTCCTTCGCATTTCAGAATTTCAAAGGAATGAGAACGAAAATGCAATGGAAAAAGGCTTCATTTCCCTGGTAAAACTGTCACCTAGCCGCATATACAAAATATGTAGTTTTTTTTTTTTTAAATTAGCGCACTTCATTAGAGGAACATGTTACGGCATCAGGAGAAAGAGGTTGGCGGAAGCAGTAAAATAACCACTCCTGTTCAGGGAACTCGTGTACTTACGACAAGTAAATTCAAAAGCTTCACAACAAAGCGTTACAACACGGAAAGCTCGCCCAATAGAGTAGCCTGACTATTACAAGACTCAATGATTAAAGCTGTAGGCTTAAACCTTAGATTCAGAACACGATAAGCTGACTAATGTCGATGAGAAATCGAGCAATGCTTCTTTTTTACTTTGTTGATGAATATTTTAACAAAGCTGTAATCAAAAAGAAAGATGGAAACAAAAAAGATAGAAATCGCTTGCACAGATGCACAAAATAGAGCTGTTGAATCGAGTTACTAGAAAATTTACTAGAAACTGAAAGAAAAAAGCATCCTAGTTCCTTGAGCTAAAGCAGAGAAACACGAAAAGACCCACCTTGTCAATGTTGACCTTCTTGTACTCCTTCTGCATAGTCTTCAGACCAGCTTGCATAGCGGCAAGAGTTACCTAAAAATTTTAGAGCCCATAAACTCTATACGTACAGTAACGGTAGATACTAGTAACTGTGAGACATTCTAGAGTTATACCTGATTGTCCTTCATTCCCTGAATAGCGAAATTGCTCTGATCCATGTTGAACGCTTGCTGATCCAGCTGTCCTTTTTGGTTCTCATACATTCGCTTCTGTTTGAGAACTCTAGAAGGAAACCACTCACTCCAGAGACAGACTGGTTAAAAAAAAAAAGAGCTAACCTCAAGGCCTTTTGCTTGACCATGTTCTTACTGGGTCCTTCTCGCATCTTTGCCATTTGGTCACGGAGTTTGACGAGTTCGGCGTCCAATTTCGCTATCTTTTTCTCGATACTTTCACCTCGAGACTCGATATTAGCGATGGCATTGTTTAGATCTGGAGGTGGCTCTTTCTTGCCCGTCCCGAAGATCCTCTTCATCTGAACACTACATAAATATACTACAGAAGACGGCTTAATTCACGATAACAACGCAACGATGCTTCTATTATCTTTATACGAGCAAAAAAGAACAGTTACACACGGTTAAAACGAGAAATCAAGAGCTGGTTGCTCAGCGGAAATTCTTTCAGCAGAACGTGCCTGGTTGTTCCGCTCGATAACACTGAGTCATGCGTGTCAGATAGGAAATTATCGAGAAATTAAGAACTGGCACACAACATTCTGGAGAATTGCGAAGCGGCCATTCCACAGATGGCGTTGAACATGAATATATACATAGCAGTAGACGGATCATAAGGCTAGAAATACCCAAAAGCTACCCGACAAAGAATCAGGGCATGGGATCGCGAACGTTATATGGGTTGGATCAAAAACACCTGACATTACTAATGCATATACAGTTTTTACCAGTTCATCTACCAATTGTGGGACTCATGGAAGCTCTTGCGAAGTGCTAAGCGTTCCGTTCATCTATGTATACGAGATACTCGGACAAAATGAGGAACAAATCCCACTACCGCTACGAAATTCAGCAACAGTTAAAGTGATGATGGGCTAAAATTTGCTTGCAAATTGACATATGGTCTTTTCGAAATAAAAAATGAGCTTTGAGAAGGGTCTCGAATGGTCTTATAGGGTCTCGTTGGAGCTGACACTAAATCTGGAGCTCTCCCGTTGACAGTGGTCTACCGCCTACGAAGGGTCAGCGGAGAACACGGCTGACTCTTAGCAAGCCAACCATGACCAAACCCTTTGCCTCATTTCAAAGGGAATCAATGGCAAAATATGAGGGATGGTCGTTACACACGTCCTGGAAAGGATCAAAACAAGCAACAAACATGCTGACGCAAGTTACGAGCGAGTTTGGACTTTCCTAATGTTCCACAAGGTTTTGATGGTTCATTTCTAAACGAACCATATCAAATTGGATGAAAACGATGTTCGAAAATACATTACTAGCTCTCGCCAAAATTCTTTTCTTTCTTCTTACTTTCGGGTGGTTTCATGGCCAAATGCTGCTGAGAACTGAAAGCTGTTGAACAACTGAAATCCTCCAGCTGTTGAATTTCCGCCTATCTATGCACCAAGGACAGATTTGGCTGCGAGATTCCCTCTGCCAGAAAAGTTGATAGAATCTAACCTGAACTAAATAAATAGATAACAGAATCCACTTGTATTATAGCTATTGAAACCTATTGAGATCCAGGTGGTTTCCAATGAGTGGGAACAAATCTTGGGCAAGACTTTCTTGCAGAATAGATCTGAAAACCAAAATTTGGCCACAGCGGGCAAACTGGGCTAGGATTCATGAAACGTTAACCACACAAACCAACGATGGTTGGCGTGAGTGACTGTCCTATAGAATATGCAATGTTAGGTGACGCAGGACGAGAAAATTGGTTGGTTAATCTGACTTCGCTTGGTTATGCGTTCATGAATCCTATCCCTGGACAAGAATCCAGGCTGTGCTTTCAAATTGCAGCATATTTGGATTGATTTTAAGCAACTATAGAAGGGATGGGAACCTTTGCAGAACGAGGAATTGCTTGAACTACAGAGGAGGCTGAAAGGAACAAAAAACATCGATTTCCACAAGATAATGGAAAGTTATGAGCGAAATAAATAAAAGTAGTGAAGTGAGAGTCCTGTTCGTCGAGATTTTGGCGGTAGGTATTGCGAAACTAAGAAATGAAGCCATAAAAACGTTCCTAACAGCTGAGTCACTCTCTGGAAATAAAAGTGCGTGAATGGTTGACCCGTTGCCAAGCCGTTCGTTGCAGGAGCCCCGCCTGGAATGGCTCGAGCGGCGCGCGCGGCTGCGACTGCGGCGGAGGCCAGCGTTTTCATTCGAAACCCGTATCGGCAATATTGATGACGTAGGCAGTTGGTAGGTTGCCAAGACGGGGGATGGGGCTCCTGGGTTGTTGTGAAACCAAATTCGGATGAGGTGTTTTCGCATGGAACACTGTAGAAGGGTTGAAAGCATCGGGAACGGCGATTTTTTCGTCCCAAATGTCCTATTTTGACGTCCTTGAATCCATTTGCTCGTTATCTCATGTCTGCGTCTTTGTTGTGCATTTTCGTTCGATTTTCTGATTTAGGCGGTCTATTTTTTGTCTATCGAGGAGCTTGTACTAGTACCTATTCCTAAATGAGATCTTAGAGTTTATTCGATTTGCTGGTTCAAGACTACTCATCAGTATGCCAGATACTGAAGTTTCGCCGGCTGCTACTACAGCTTGTACGGATTCAAAAGAATCGGACACTTCGAAGGTAACAATTGTTCAACTATTTCTAATCAGTCGTATTTGGTTCCAGCATCGGTCTGGGTCCGCGTTTGCATACAAATTTCGGAACTAATTCTCCTCAATTTTTTCGGCTCCTCTGCAGCTTAGAAACATGGATTTCTCTTTACTTCTCCTCCGTTGTGGCATTTCTAAAAACTAAATGGCTATTTTGGTTCCGTTGAGCGTTTCCTAACATGGACAACGAGGTTTTTCTCGTGCTGACGTTGGCTGTAAAAACGAGCTTCCCTGTTTTCAAATGGAAAACTGCTGATTCAATCGGGAAGGTGAAAAGATATAGAGCCAGAAATTGAGAAGACCGCACTAAGTATTAGTTTTTTGGAGTTTTTCTCGAAGTCAGGAACGAAAAGCAATAGAACGTCGTTGCTTATGCAATAAAACTTCGTGTCTTTTTATGGGACAATATGCAGTTCTATTTCTGTTGATAACAGTGCTAGTGCCTTCATTTGTGGAAATTTCCACAGTATTTTCTTCTGTATTCAAGTTCTTTTTACCTGAACTTGAGTTGGTCTTTCATTGGTCCATCTTCGGCCTTGGTTTCTTTTGGGAATGTAAAGCGCTATGTCGGTTTTTTTAAACTGACTTGCCAGTGCTCTATCTGCTTCACTAGTTAGAAGATTAACAAAAACTCTCGTTTTAGACGTTTCTCTCGTTTAGGATACTAAGTCCATTAATGCAGACGACAAGGAGGGTGAGGCTCTCGATGCTGGTATGAAGGAGAAGAAAGAGGAAAAGAAAGGCAATGGACTGATAGACAACATCGATATAAGCAGGGTATGTGATAAATTTACTGCTATTCTTTCTTCTGTTGGCAGAGTTTCAGTGCATGCAGCCAACGTGCCAATGGGCTAGTTGAGATTTGTGTGGTATTCCGATGACTTTTTATCGCCCCATTGGGGACTTTTTTTCTCTTTTCGGAGCCGTGCTGACGAGTTGTTTACACCAGCGAAGTTGTTAAAAATGTTCATGAATGGGAAGATTTCCAATCGATGTTGGGTACTCGTAAGGATTTCAGCACTACACTTTTCAGGAGGCGCGAAATCGTGTCAAATTATACGTACTATGCGACCAACGGGTCTGGGACGATCGTGGGACAGGTCATGTGGCATGCGTTCAAATTCCCGATCAACAAGGTTTTGTTATTATTGTTAGACTGGAATCTGCTACTAGTGGGCAAGGTGAGTTCTAATTATTCCACTAAATGTTCTTCAACTACTAATAGCTGTTTTCTCAGACAAAAACGTATTGGAATCAAAAATTCTCATGGATACTGTTTATCAAAAACAGCAGGTGGGTGGGCGTTTTCTTTTTCAAAATCAATTTCCCTATTTTAGGTTGTAGAAAGGTTTCTGCAGCCATCATTTCTAACTTAACTATTGAACTTCTTACTCTTTTGGATTGTTTGAGTCACATTTTCTGAAATGGCAGTCCAAGGCAGGAATGTTTGTTCTATTCGAAGGCACGATTGGGAAATAGTCTTGAGTTCATCCTGAAGTTTAGAATATTTCACTTCTTAAAATTCACTTGCTGAATCTTATTATTCCTTTTTTTCTAATCTGCAGTGACAGCTGCTACTCTTGAATAAGATAGTGTCTTCTCTGAATTTGCCTTGGAAAGAGCTTCTTTCCATCTCTTGGGTCGAAATTTTCTCCGCTTTTGGCGTTTTGGGCATGGGTCTATGATCTCTGCTGTAAATGTAAGTGATCCGGCAATCGCTTTCCCAGTGCTGTTCTGTCACTATTGTCGGTAAGAAAAATCTAGAAGTTTCGTTTTTTGCGTTCCCCTGTTATCGCTGCGACTTGTTCCAAGTTATGCGGCCGTTTCTGTTTTCTCTTGCGTTGATTTATTCTGTTAGCCTAAACATTGACATAGTCCTTGTTGTTGCTGTTTATATCCCATCAAGCGCTTGAATAGCAGGTCGTTTTTCAATCTAAAAATCACTCACTTCTATTGCTTTGAACTATTCTTCGAAGCTTTTGAATGCTAGAAAGAGAGCTCTGTGCGGGCTTTGGGAGAAAATCCATCTTTGCCGCAGTTTACTCAACTGCGATAATTGAATTTGGAGAGTCGGTTAGTTGGTATTCTTTCTCTGGATCCTATGATGTCATGGATTAATTTTTCTCTTCTCTTAGCGTGGAGTGCTACTTGTGCCTTTTTTGTTTCTGCAGCGATAGGAACTCGACAGTTGTTTGCTTTAATTTCTACTCTTTATCGCTGCTTGTTCATACTGCAGTAATAGATGGGATTTATCATAGCAGTGTTCTATGACCCCTTGAAGTAGCAATTTTTTTAAACCGTCCTCACCATAGTAAAAAAAAACTAATTTTTTGCTCCGTTGATTTCCGATGGCTTTAGATTCTGCGTCTGTTGGAAGCTCTGTGTTACAATCACCACTATATTGCCCGTTGTTCGAACGTCATTTATTTGAATAGGGTTTTTTGCGGCCTATCATTCGCGAAAGTCTGTGTCACGCACTTTATCAAAGGACTGCCATAGTGATGCCCCTAAAGTGCACGCACTGACACCGCTTTACAGTAGGATGAATAGCTGCTTAAACTTGCTGCTCCGCCGTTATCGATTTTCCCGTAGCTGAGACATCATTTCCATTTTAGTGTTTGTTGTAGTAGCGTAAGAGCTTCGCCGATATGGAAACTGTTTACACCTCCTTCTGTTACTTTCATAGATTTTGAGGTTATGGGGTTTTTCTTTGCTGGATTGGCTGGGAAATTTCCAATGTTTGCAGTGAAGGGATAAAATTTGCTCAGTGCTTGTGACGTAAGAGTCAGTCGTCTGTTGTGCACGTGCCGACCGCGCTGGATAGTGCAGTTTGATGACAGTCATTACATCAAACATGATATTGCTGCAACTTCCAGCAGTGCGCACAAATAGAAATGCGTGAACTCTTTCATGCAGTCCCATTGAGTTTCGAGCAGACATGATGTCATATCCAATTTCGTTCTGTGGGGTAGAATTCCTGGCAACCGTGCCCTCACGCTATACTTTGCTATTTTTGAAAACATCAAGGAATTTTTGAATTGATTGAATTCGATTAGGTAGGGAAAAAGTAAGGTTTTCTCAAGCGAAGAGTGCTGGAAACTCGCAAGATCGCGGTGATAATTGGGTGAACAACGGATGTCGATGTTGCAGATTAGTTAGATCCATCGTGTAGAGAAGAAATTTGCGGTGCTCGTGCAAGGGTGTGCTCGTTTATGTTCACTATGTTACTGTAATTAGGACCGAATAACGTACGTGCTTGCCAATTTAATCGGGTGTTCGAGCAAGGGAGAGAAATACAGTACCTACAGAAGAAGGCCCGTGGGGCATTGTCGTATTGTTCTACTACTAGGGCACTTGGATTCTTTTCGGTTCTTAAATTGTTCAGATCTCCATAAATTTCTTATTTCTACCTAGTCATTGGTGTGGACATTGCCGTGGTTCTAATCCTGCCATCTGCATATTTAGCGACAGCGATAGAAATAAATTACATTTTACTACCTGGTTTTACTTCAAATTAGTTGAAGTTTTACTCTGCTGGCATCAGCAGGACTCATCCCAGGAGAGCTTGTAGACCCGGTTTCAAATTGTGCTCTCAATACAGTGATTTTCGAATGAGCATCGATCGTCCATTGTGGGGACTTTACTCTGTACTATAGTCTTAATTCCTCGCTGTCGTGGGATGAGAACCACTTCCGCGTTCCGGTACTCACTGGTTTTGTTGTGATGTGCAAGTGAAATCGCGCGTTCTCATCGCAGTTCTGGCGCTTACGTTGAGGAAGTGTGTTCATGGCCGTCTCATTCCGTTTCATTTCACTTAGACGTTCAAATTACGAGAAGTCAGCTTCACCGTTTCGATATTTGTCCACTGTTTCAGCTGCGATAAGATGTACTTATCCGTCTTGGATCTGTTGGATGTGTTCTATCTCCAATGGTTTGTCTAAAGTTAGAATAAGAGCTCCTTTTTGGGCCTCAGCGTTAATAAGATTCAGGTCTGCGCGAGTACGTTCTTGCATATGCAATTATGTGCACGTGTCATGTTTTCCCGTAAGATGGGGGATGTGATGCTTTTCATTGGCTTAGTAGTGTTTTTTAGGTCAACTCAAGCTTTTCCTTGCAAAATCAACCCTTCCGTACAAGCAATAAGCAACTGAATCTTGTTGACCGTTGTTGCTATGTTCACTGTTGCGTATGTATGCTCTTCTATTCCTTTCCTTTTACGTAGTTTCACCCATGACTACGTTTCCATATCTGGCTGGGGTCGTTCTTCCTGCGCGTCCATTCGCTCATTGGTTCGCTCGCATCTGCCTGCCCTGTTACCATTGGTTTTGAGTTGAAAGTGCGGACACTAGAGGGCGCGGTGTTTTTGCGTTGACGTCAGGTTTGGTCCGCAAACTGGTTCACGAATGACTTCAGTGCCAGAATGATGGCTGTTTCGTGCTGCTAGAGAAACTTTGTGTTCAGCTCGTGGTCACAACTCGGCGACGCTATACGTTCTCCTATTTTTTCACGATTTGTGCTAGCATGTGCAAGGTGTTCCTGTGTTTGCACTTTAATTGATTAGCGGTGATATTGCACGCACGGCTTTAGGCCATCTTTGACGTAATGTGTGGGCTTAGAATGGTAATGAAAAAAATCCACGTAAATCCACGTCATTCTTCTCGAATCCTGTACTTTTTTCTCTATTTCTTCTGCGACCTATTAACCTAATGTTAATCCCAGTCGGATCCGAACCTTATGCATCTTTTGCTTTTTTTCTAATACTGGGCAATCTACATTACGCGTATCCGGTTTCGAGTATATTTTTTTTTCTGTCGTGCGTGAAGTGCGCTGTCTGTGTATTGATTATGTTCTCGGGTGTTGTGTCGCTAACAGGCATCAGACACTTACACGTGATGAAGAGAATTCATAGTGATTACCGCCGACTCTTCGCACACCTTCCTTGGTTTCGCTGAAAAACAAGGTTTGTTTGCCTCAAATCGCATCTTATCGGCCACGATTTCATCTCCCTGTGGGAGTACCTTCCGATCACATTGTTACTGAGACTTTTGTTGAGAATAGTTTATTCTGAGTTATAGTGCTCTTTGGACGCTCTTTTTCGTTTTTCTTCTGAGTTTATCGAGCCCAAATCGTTTGGAGTTAGATTCTCAACGTCTGGGTACGTAGTGGGCTTTTTTACGTGCCATTCGGTGCACCAGTGGTCTGATGTCTTTGCACTGTTCGCTTTCTTCGCTTTAGACCGAAGATTGGATACTGAGGAAAAAGGGTGTACGTTCCTGGGAACTTGCCCGCGTCAGAAGTGGTCAAGTTGGGATTGTCAGTCATTTTTCTGCCGTGAAATAGCGTTACAGCATGGAAGACATGATGATTGGCAAAATAATCTGATGTTCAGTATGATGAAGTTTCCACCAGAATGAACCGATAATAACCCAGCTACGTATAGCGGCCTTGACTTTCTGTTTCGTTAAAAAAAGTGCTGAAAAATTCTTTAATCGAAGGACAAATAGAAGAACTGTTAAATTGTTGGAATTTCAGCGAGACATAAGGGATTCCGTATGACGTACTATTTTGTCCTAATAGAAAAGGACTTCGGAACGAGTTCGCACATTTTATTTTTGTACTCTAACCATGTGACTAGCACTTCTTCTATATGCACACCTGTTATCGCATGAAATTGAAGACTTCTGGAAAAGGCATGTTCTAAGTACGGAAAAGTTCCAAGGTGTTCACGGCAATCCATGCTGCGCAGCGAAGTTGCCTAATGTCCCGGT
Source organism: Ancylostoma ceylanicum (assembly GCA_000688135.1). Classification (NCBI taxonomy): domain Eukaryota; kingdom Metazoa; phylum Nematoda; class Chromadorea; order Rhabditida; family Ancylostomatidae; genus Ancylostoma; species Ancylostoma ceylanicum. The sequence continues at coordinate 1,179,118 of JARK01001364.1, read as the reverse complement.
TTTTCGTGTAAAATATCTGGTTTGCTAGTTCCATGCTCATTAATCCGAGCAAGTGAGATGTATGGGCTGGTTGCCAGGCGACTCATGATCTCATCCTTTATTTCTTCGTGAGTTCTTACACTTGCCATGCATGCTGTTTTCTCCACGCCGCCGCAGTAAGATGATGTGTCTACATGTCAGTATATCGTCAATGCGTTCAATAACACGACATCGTCACTAATTACATTTCGATTTCTTGGTTGGGTACATAGAACTTGTTTTTCAGTCATGTCGCCTACGATTTGTTATTTCCGTGGAGGTGGGAGAGTTCACGTAGGACTACCTCACAGAGATCTGTTATGAGATGGCCTAGTGGCTTCTGCTCTCTTTCATACACGATATTAGTCTAGCGTGTACGTTTAATATGAACATTTTGGTCTTATCCACGCTAATACCAATGACTCACTGTTTGTGCGGAGTTATAAAGAAAGAACCATAGCATTTGAAAATTTAGCCTTCCTCGCTGGGAATAAAAATAGTGTATTAATGGTAAGGTTCCTTGAAAATAGAGAAAAAACCCAGTTGAAATTTCCTCTTTTCAGCTTAGTGACGAATGCCCGAATTAATAATTGAGGTGAATCTATCAACTTGCTGAAGGTTAACATAAGGTCTAGTGTCCTTTGAGCTGCCTTGTTACTTTTCATTATAGTTGTATTACATATCGATTGGCAAGCGACGATAGGTCTCGTTAAGGCAAGGTTTTATGAAATTCTGTTTTCACATTAGTAATTTAGTAGTTGTGCATAAGTTGGTGCGTAGTTCTCTTTTATAGTCATTTGAGAGAGGTAGGAATCCTGAAATCTCCCGTGTTCTCATCGCAGCTACAATTCTCTGCCATACTATTCTCTGCGACGTGCTCCCCACATTTCTCTCGTGCACTTTGTCTGGCGCATTTCCAAGCAACGCACTTTCTCTTAGAACAATCGGCGTGCCTCGCTGTTCCACGATTTGCTTATGACACTACCATTATGCAGGACAAAATCTGCTTTATTATGCTGCTGACTCCTGGAAATAAGTTCCTAGTCTTCTTCCGTTTTTGCAGAGGTGTTGCAATACGCCTTTTTTCTGCAAAGATACAGCTGCTTTTTTTTGCAGCTGCATCTGCAATCCTAATGCAGATGTCACACATTCTTTTTGACATCATGGATAGGTTTGGCCTCTTGTTCTTCCATAGAAGTGCATTGTACTTGCTGGGGTAGTGTTTGATCGATTGATGTGAGTTTGCCCTATTCTCCTACGTAGGAAATTCGCTTTCAGGGGATATCGTCCTTCCCTTGGCGCCTAGTGAAAAAGAGTTGCGGAGCGCTGGTTTTTTGTAGCAGTGCGCCCAGTTCGTCTGGTTATTGTCGTGACACGTACGGAGCGTGGTATCGTCCAATTTTGCCACAAGAAGGGATACGTAGTGCTTATCAATGCGATATATATTCTTTCTATTCATGCTTTGCTAGCGTGAGCTACTTTTTGTGGACTAGCATAATGAGAGGTCTGAGCTTTCGGTTGGTTAAACAGCTTTTGAAGGTGAATGAATGCCTTCATAAAAATATTTTTCGTCCTTTTTGTGTTGGACAAATAGGATTATAGTGGTAGCTGCTCTTTGATCCCAATAACATGTGCAGCTACTCTATTTTTGCGACAACTCAAATGTATTTGTAGTAATCTGCAGAGATCTGTGTGCACCTCTTCTTTGGTCTTCTTGTTTCACGCTATAACGTAGCAGAGAATGTGTACTAGTATCGTATTCGACGTACACTAGGTATCTGCCCATTCTTGAGTTGCCATTTTAGGTCCTCATGTCATGTGATTGTATTGCTTTCCGATAATTCACAATTCTTTCGCCTTTGCTGTATTTTAAAAGTTTTAGGATTCACGGCTCCCTTTTTTTCTTCTCTCTCGTATGCCAGTTTGATTCAGTTTCACCAAGTTTATCAATATTGAACCAGTTCCATCACACCCTTTAGACGTTCACATTTTGTTGTATAATCATCATTTTTAGGAAACCCTGATTGTGTGGTCGGAATCCGATACATGCGACCTGGCGCTGAGTTTCCAGGAAAAGTCAGGTTGTGAGGAGATTTGGGCGAAGATCTGCGAGGTTCAAGGACGCGATCCTGGAGATGCGGTGAGTGCTTTATTTTTCCTCTCATATTTGCATTGAAGTCTCTTTTTCGTTAGCAGTTTCGAAGCAGTAATAGTTTTCTCTTTTCCACCACTTGTGTAGGTTTTATTGTGTTTGATTACACTCAAACGGGTTAAGGTCGACCATTTTTTTCAAGTCTGCTTTTTGTAGGACGGCGGCTATGATGAAATGGACGACGGCGAGTTGAGCGAAGGCTCCTCTAATGCGTTGGCAGGAGGAGGGGCCGGTGGTCGTGTGATAATTCCGCCGATTGAAGTTGGTCGATTAGCCGAAGTGGACACCGTCATACAAAATCATCTTGCAACACAGGCGTTACGGGAGAAAATGGCCAATGCAGTTGAATCGGAAGGGTCAGTCGCGGAAATTCATTGTGCATGCGTGTCGCTGCTGCTGATACGGGGATATGCTCTTTCTGTATAGGATTTTGCCGAAGCTGATAGACGTATTCCACATGTGTGAGGATATCGAGCACAAGGATGGACTTCGAACGTTGTACTCGATTGCGAAGAACCTATTCATGCTGAACAGGAATAGCCTTAACGAGGTATTTTGCTTGGGTTTGCATGTTTGTTTACAGCAATATTAGTGGTTCTGCCATAACTTATTACGTAGATCACCACCGTCAAGATTCACTCTTTCTAGGAAAAAAAGTTAAATTGCCTAAATTTCTTGGAAAAGACGTGCTGAAACTGTAATTGTCCGTATTTGTAGGTGTTACCACTACTCCAGAAGTAATTTATGTGCAGAAAATATGCCGCATATCATTCGATTCGCAAATGAAAACTCGGCAGCTGTCAAAACGAGATTTTTTACTATGTCAGTGACCTCACTTACTACCTTAGTGACCGTTTTGGGTACTGGGATAGGAAGGGTAGATTGACATGGTGAAAAATCTCATAAAAATCTCATCAAAAATCTGAACTCTATCAACATCAGCCTCTTTAACCTATTCATCACCGTAGTTATCACTTTAAGTAGCTAGGGAGAATTAGCATCAACACACAGTACCTTAAATTCACCACTAGGTGGTGCTCATTATTCTAAGGGCAGAAGTTCTTGACTTTTTGTTCAAAATCGAGAGGAAAAACAGCTGGATTGGATTTCTGACCACTACGAAGTGTTCTTGATCTGCACTGGTCTTTGGTCATCTAACTTTTTTTGTTATTGGATCTGGAGCTTCTTGTGATTACTGAATTCAACCGTCTCATCTGCGAATAGTGAAGCGAAAGTTTAAATCCATTCGAATAATTGTTGATACAATAATTTGTTGAATTTACGTGTAATTTGGAATAGCTTGAGGGGCGGCATTGTGAAGTAGGTCAGAATATTAGCCTTTGACGTAAGTTTTTTCTTAGAGATGTTCAAATGCTTCCAGTGGTTGGTTAGCATTTAGATTTCCCACTACGTTTTGAACAGCTAGAGCCTGAGATTCTGAACTCTCTGTTGAAATTTTCTAGAAAAAAAAAACAAGATGTGACAATCTAATTGCATGATATACATGCTGTCCTTGTCGAAAAGAGAGATGAATTTTCATAGCGTCACGGCTGCAGGATCGCTGCGGAACCAGCTCGACCCTCTCACTGAGAGCATGCTGTATTCAGATCTCTCATCCAGGTCCCGCCGCGATTCTGCAGTCATGGAATCCGTCTATCTTTCCGAGGAGGATCATAAGTCCCTGCTGAAGATTTCAAAACTGGAGACATTTCAGACTTTGCTGAGCGACAAGTACCTGAAAGACCTCATCGGTATGCTTGAATATGATCCCGCCCACGAATCACCACGTAAACATCGCGAGTTTCTTTACGAGAAGGCGAAATTCCGCGAAGTACTACCGATCGCCAACGATGAGTTGAAGTTGGTTGTTCTTCCGATTTTTTTTTTTGCAGTTTCTTTCGTAATTTTCGACCTTCTGATATGCCTGACATTTTTCATTTCAGGGAGAAAATTCATCAAACTTATCGAGTTCAATACCTGCAAGATGTCTGTTTACCTGCCCCATCCCTTTTCGAGGAGAATCTCCTGTCCGTCTTGAATAGCTATTTGTTCTTCAACAGGATTGATATCGTTAATATGCTGCAGGTTTGTTAGATTTTTATAATTTTTCTGCTCTGTCATCTATAGTTGGCCTGGTTTAGAAGGACAAACGGCTGATGAAAGAGCTTTTTGATCAACTTCGAGACCCAGAGACTACGGTTGCTCGAAGAAGGGACTTAGCGTTCTTCCTCAAGGAGTTCATTACTCTTAGCCAAGGTTTGCCCCCGAATGGAGCTCAAAGCAAGGATAACTTCTTCAAGGTAAGGATAACTCTTTGAGGATTCTTTTATTCTCCTCTGCACCTGATTTTTGTTCCCTGAGTAACTTAATATTCTTACAGAACCTGCAAGCAAATGATGTTCTCGGCACCATTGAACCATGTATCAAGTCGCCTGACCCTGATACTCGAACAACGATAGTTGACATGTTGGCTTTGCTTGTGGATCATAGCCCACAGCTTGTACGCGACTACTTGCTGAGACAAGCTAAGGATAAGAGTGATGTAAGTGTAATTGGCTTATTGCTGTCATGTCATGATGGACCATTTCCTGGAATTATGTGTGCCTTTATTTATAGGATGAGGTTCTGTTGAATCGACTTTTGGTCCATATGCAAACCGATCGTGATGCTGAGTTGACTTCTGGTAGTCAGGTTTCACAGGTAATAAGAAGTTTGATAGGTATTCATGCCAACAAGTTTGAAGTTTGAATTGGACCAGCTGTTTCATTTTCATTTCCAATTATTTGTGCTTCTCTAGGTGCTTCGAACTCTGCTTGATCCGGATAACATGGTATCCATGCAGAAGTCAGACAGGTCCGAGTTCCTTAGCCTTTTCTATCAACGGTCCATATACACGCTTGTGAGGCCAATGATGGAAAATGTGAAAGGAGGAACGATCAAGCGTGGTAAGTGACACTTCCTACTGGTTATTTCTTATGGGTCTATTGGTGACGAACAAAGCTAATACTCGGAGACCTTTGATTTTCTTTTTTTTCTTGGGGCGAATACTTGAAATTCTCCCTTTCCTTGCATATTTTGATGGACTCTTCGTCATCCCAAGTGCAGTTTTGATTAAATGGTAATTATGCTTATTCCTTTGGTTTCAATTCCGGTGATTTCCACCACATTTTGTTACAAAAAACAAGTTTCAGACGACTACTGTATGGCGAATCGACAGTCATTAGTTGTTCGTCTGCTCTGCTTCTGCATTGAGCATCATTCGTTTTCAATGAGGCAGCATTGTATTTCGAATGACTTGCTGAACAAGGTGCTGGTTCTGTTGCAGAGCAAGCACCACTTCTTGGCTCTGGGTAAGTTGTAACTGTTTATGTGCGTTTTTTTCAGTACGCTCAAAATTCCTGTTGTTTAGGAGCTCTAAAGATGTTGCGCACAGTACTTGCTGTAAAGGATGATTTCTACAATCGTTACATAGTGAGAGAGAAGGTTCTGGATCGTGTAGTTGAATGTTTTGTACGGAATGGAGCCAGATATAATCTGCTGAACTCTGCAATGCTTGAACTGTTCGATTATATTCGATCGGCACGTCTATTTTCCTGACTTTTTTTTGTAAGGAGCGGCTGGATGAAATGAGTGAGAATAAGTATTTTTTTCCAGGAGGACATAAAACCACTAGTTAAATACACCGTCGAAAACCATATGGCAGCGTTTGAAGATGTCACCTACGTGAAGTTGTTCTCCGATTTGAAAATTCGTTACGAGCAACAGCGTGATCGTGAAAATGCCGCTAAGGCAGTAAAGGACGAAAGAGTGCCGAGTCCAGCAGCGTTTGCCAAGGAAAGACAGGTACAAATAAGAAATTACCTCCTGATACCTACTTTTCCTAATTGTGGACATGCAGGAAGAGCAATGGTTCGATGGTGATGAAGACGAGACGGAATGCAAAAAGGAGGTCCCAGAGAAACGAGAAGTCAAGAAAGAGTCGGAATCTCCAAGGAAATCTGGCATTGAGCCAATGTTCCCGTCGGTCCTGAAGCGAAAGAACGCGTTCGATGAAGATGACGGGGCGGTGTTTAGTGGGCAACCAACTACTCCACTGACTCCAGTCAATGTGCTATCTGAAAAGAAAATCGTAATCAAGGTATGTTTGTCATTTCTTGGTTTTAGACCTTCATCTCATTTGAAACATCTCTTAAGATGAATGATCGGTCGCGAACTCCGTCTCCTCTGGGATCTCCGTGTTCTTCTACGTCCGTTTCGCCTACTCCACAGGCTCGTGAGGATGAGGTGACTTCGTCGCAGAATAACAGCAAGGAGAACAGTCCCTCGATGAGCATAAAGGTGAGTCGTTTACCTCACCTATAATGGGTAGCTATGTTTAAGATCGGGACGGTCTTGTGTACAGTTTGTACCTTCAAGATTTTTTTCCTTTTTTTCCTTTGCGATCACAAAGATGTGAAGTGGAGGGCTCAGCCAGTCTCCGCGTCACATTACAAATCCTGGTTTTATCTGAACAGCAGTGTTTGAACAATGCATACGAATCCAGAAGTTCTAAGTATTTTTTGCAGAATTTATACAATACTCATTTTTTAAAGGTTTACCCGTTCTAACTGCTTTTCTTTTTCATTGTTTCAGCTTTATTTTTCAGTTATGCTTAGTAGTGTAGTAGTAAGTTTTTTTTTTTAATTTTTACCTCGAAATTTTGTAGCTGTTGTTTTGAACCTTCCTGTTGTCCCTATTAGTTTATACAGGGACCGCAATACTACGATCTGGGAATTTTAATGACATGAAAACTTGAATGCCCTTTTTTCCTAATTTAAGTACAATTTTTAACTTGAATGCACTTTTTTCCTAATTTGAGTACAATTTTTGCTACGCAGCTCACTTCGATAAAGTACTTGTAAGTATCATTTGTTGTGAGATGTATACTGCTACATGCAGTTTTCAACGCTGATCCCGAAAAATTTTTCATATATGCTGCTGTGGCCTTGATGAGTGCTTACGAGACTTGATTCCCACTTTTCGAAAACGGCTAAATTTGGCTTACGGGATTTGCGCTGGTGAGCGACCTCTAAAAAGTATCTGAATTTGAAAGTTCCTGGAAGCTGATTTTTCAAATACCGTTAGATAGCCAGTTTAAAATAATTTTAGCGACGTTTTTATGGCTGACTATGTCTCATAAGTCAAATTTGAGATCAACATTGAAAACTGCAAGTGATAGCATTGATACCATTATGATTACGTGGACTTCTATATATCCTTCCCTTGCCCCATGCAATTCAGTTGTAAAGAGCTAAATAATTATGCCCTCATTTGCCTTTTTCAGTAGTATCATATTTGTTTTTTCAGTCACTGGTTGACTACGATGAATCAGACTCGGATGAGGATGAGAACAGTGCACCCAACGACTCAATGCCCTCCTCATCAACCGGTAGTCCGGCCCAGCTGGGTTCCAGTACCGAATCCGAAGGCGCTACCAGAACCGATGCCACAAATGCGGTGCCATCGTCACCGTCGGGCGATCTGTCACCATGTGACGATGACGTCTCGTCAACCAGTGGTGAGGAAGAGTCGACGGCTGGTGGAGACATGTTTGGGCGACGAAAACGGCCGTCTTGCAGCGACTTTGACGAGGATGTAGCTAAGAGGAGTCGTACCTCATCGTCCGAGACTTAACCCCAGGAACTGCCGTTTGATCATAGATGTCAGTGGTGGAGGTTATGCCTCCATACTTGTTGTCACTCGTTAACAAATGTATGTGATATGTGGATCTGATTTCTTCCCTTTCTAGGATGCACTTTTGTAAATAGGTCTGCTGTCAAGCTCAAGTTGATGTTTCGAGCGTTTTTCTACCCAAGACTCCCCGGTTGGTCGCATTTGGCGCGGTTATTCTAGGTGTAGATTCCATACTGAGAACTATGTGAGTTATGCCACGAGAAATTTTTATTGGTTCAGCTCTGTTTTTGCAATATCCCTTTTATTTTTACTATTTTGTATTAGATTTGGTCAAATACCCCTTTCAGTTATTAAGTTGTTCACTATTTAAGCTTATATTCGAAGGCATTACTCACTAGTATTGGTTCTCAGTGTGGGCTTTACGCTCCTGCCGCGAATTCTGGTTTGTTTCAAGAAAAAATGTGTACTGTGATCTGTTTTTATACTGGGTATATTGTAGCAGCTGATATACTCCTAAGTAACTTGGGCAAACAGAACTTGATCGCTCGGCTTATATTTTCTTTCGCACCTGCCCATTGGCGATTCTGTGAGATCGCCTCGAATGTTCTCAGCTCGGTTCTCAATCATTGAAACGCTGTTTGAGGCTCGGAGACCTCTGTATTCCTCCATTGAGTACTTCTTTTAAGAGTATTGTAGAACCCCCACTCCTCTTCTTAGCATCCTTCCGCCTTGTATGTTCGGCTAATCAGTACGCGTGGCACGTATAGATGGATATGTGATTGAATTAACGTTTATCTTCCTACATTTTCGCGATTGTAGACGTGATTTTATTGATATCGTCCAGCTGCGCGCTATTTCTGATTGGCGATTTTGTTTATAATAAGCATTTATTTATTATTTCTAATTGTTTTTTTTCTCGTGGTGCAGATTTAGTGTAACCACGTTTCGTTGGGAACAACAATAAAACTTATAAATACTGAGATTTGTGTGTAACATTGAAGGCGCTGATCAACGAGAGCCAGAAGTACGAATATTCAGCGATGCCGTTGAAAGTAGGATGTAGGTTCCAGAAACAACTTTTTCACGATTCAAATGACATGAAGATGAAACCATACAATTGGGTGTACCTATAGTGAGTTCCGGGAGCGTAATTGTCAATGAGCGACCACCTTCGGACAGATGTGACTGCTGAAAATCGCTCACCTGGTTATAACTCGAGCTATTTCGGTATAATTATTCCCATGGAGTATAATCCTGGTAGTAAACTGGAACTACATCAAGGGCTCAAAACATTGAAAAGTAAACATTACAGACCGACGCTAAAGATATTTTCCTTCTGTTTGATCTTTCCTATTTACTTCAGGAAATGTAAGATTCGTCTGGATAATGAATCAATTGTGTGAGAAAAGCTGAACTTATTTTTCTTCTTAACTGTTTCATTATAGACGAATCTAATGATTTTAAAGTATATTAGAAAGACTAAATAGCAGGATGATGGAAGCGGGAGACGTAAAAAGGAATGGAACCTGAGGGTTATGAAGCGGTTTACCTGAAAAGGGCAGTGCAACCTAGATTTGTGATTGGCCAGTTGCGTAAATTGACCAGTAGTGAGAATTGAAGGCGCCGTCCTTTCCGGGTACAAGGGTGTGGGGCGTTATGCCTGGAGAGGGGGCGCGGCCGAGCTCTGCGATTGGTCAATCTTCCCAAATAACCAATCGCGTATCCTGACCGCACCGCCCTTTCCAAGTATAACGCCCTACATCGAAGGTAGAACGCTCGTCACTATACTTTGGACCGAATAAAAATCGAATAATTTTGTAACTTTAATAACAATTCGGGAAACAATTCAAACTTCCAGATAATTGAGAATGAGAAAGCTCCAAAGCTCTTCTTCTCTTTCGTACAGCACCACAGTGGTCTTTAATCTTAGAATACTAAAATTATCTATTTATTCGAAATATTCGATATTCGAAAACAAAAATATTCGATTTCGAATAAATCGAAAATTCGAATGTTCCAACATGGGAGACCAATACAGTGCTGCAAGAAAGAGAAGAAGAGCACTAAGGCTTTCTCATTCTCGAATATCTGGATGTTTGAATCGTTTCTCAAATTTTTATTAGAGAAACAGAATTATTCGATTTTTATTCGGTCCAAAGTATACTCGTCACCCGAACCTGAGGACTACGTGAAAGAAAAAGCTGCGCCGCAAATGCTTTAGTGACGGAAATTGGGGTCCGAATATGAAGCTAGTGGGTCCAGAGAAAGAACAAAAATCAACCTGGTGAGGTGTACTGCAGAAAACAAGTGTGCTTATTGGAAAATCGCACTTTCTCAAGAAGTTGGGTATACAAGAAGTTTTCTGAAAATTTTCAAGTGAATACAGTTGATCAGCAGCATCCCACGATTCGCAAAATTTTACCTGCGTCTCCCGAGGTGCTCAAGCTGTGAAAAAGCCTGAAACCCATGTAAAATTGAAGAATGCTGAGAAGAAAAAACCTGAAGGGAAGAATAAAACATTCGCAGAGACTTACTGATTCTTTGAATTAAATACAATGACTTGCCTTCCGATCGGTGTGGTGCTGTACATCTGCAACTAGTTCACGTATTCGAGTCAGAAATCCATTGAGGGTAAACTTCAATGGATCTCTATACAAAGTAATTATAAGCATATCCTTCTATGCGTGAGACAAAAAGTGAGTCAACTCATGCAGGGAATGGAAAAGAGACTACACAAGCTTGCCTAGAGCTGCTAGAGGTCACACTACGTTGAAAGAGCTCGAAAGATTTTGCTAAGTATCTTTACGATTGCTACTCCCCAGATTGGCATGTTTGTTCACATTCAGCTCTATGCCTGCAATCCTATGAGTGCCCCTATTAGCTGTATGGTTTTTGCGGGAATCCAGTAGATTGCGCTGTATTCGGTAGTTTCTTTTACTGCTACATACTCGATGTACGCAACCGGTTCCACACTCGGAACATTTGTGGTTTGTTTACAGATGACCGGCAGATGAAGAAGCTGCAGTGTCGAGTGTGTTCATCTCGGACAGCTTACGCTTGTGCAAAAAAGCTGTCATGTCCTTGAAATGATCCAGAGAAGTGGCCGCTAAATACATGATGAAATGAAGTGATATTCTCTGGTTCATACTCTTAGCCCTTTAAGGCTGTCAGCTGTGTTCTTTAAGAGTTTAAAAACAAATAATTCATCAAGATAACACTTGTCGATTTTCTAGTTCTACATAAGCCAACCAGGACGCTGAGTTTTGATCAGCTATGTCTGTTGCTGCTGCGAAATACAGATGTAAAGATAAGTCCAGCCACAGGGAATCCTGTCCCCGAGATCGAAGTTGTTCTGGTTAGTGAGGAAGCCAGAAATCTTTTTGTCCTCTGTGTTTTGTTGGTGTTTTTCTCATTTTTTCTACCTAGACCTGTTACTCTGAAAGTAAAATATAGCCTGGACTGGAGCAACCGCAAAGAAATTGGTGGAAATAATTTGTAGTAGAATTTCTCTTGCAATATGTTACAATATAAGAGCACATCAAAGAAACAGCGACAAATTAGTATTCAGTTCAATTCTTAGATTGGATAAATGTAAGTGTCCGTTGTCCACGTTTATCTGCTTCGTAATACTCCTTTTTAACATCATCAATTTGGCAGTGTTTCAATTGAAAGAATATTTGGCTCGTAGCTCGTGGAAGCAACTGTATATCCAGCATATTCTTGCACATGACATTGATGATTTTTACCTTCATTTTCACAAAATTAGCTAAAATTCTCCCTTTTGGCGAAAGTTGAGGTAAATTCCGAGCAGTGTTTCCGCGAGGCAACCCCACTGAGCGCATCAGAATTCTGAGTACTTCCTTCTTTTGAATTCTGAAGATTGGAGACCTTCTCATTCGTGAGCAGCTCCTCCTCGATGAAGGTGATCGGGAGCGAACCTAGTGCTTTTAGTTCCTTTGGTGGTAGCGATTTTTTCTGCAGAGGTCATTGGTGTTAGTTGTTTTCATAAGCTTTGCTTGCGTTTTTTTTTAACGTGGTGCAATATTTTTGCGCCAACCTGTACATAGGTAGCCTGATGAGCTCTGATGCGTGGCAGGTTCGGGTTTTTGGCGAGGCTTTATATGCAGAAATTTCTTGTCTGGACCCTTAGTCCTTATAAATGAAGCTTCGACCAGTACAGGCTCTGATTTGATGTTTATCAGGCCAATATCCGCAATCTACAGCCATGTCTGAATTGAAAAATAATGATGGATTTTAAGCTGTTAAAGCCCTGTACTAGCCTTTGAGTAATCAGGTTCAGCCTTCCTCCATGGCTGTGTAGATGAGACGGTTGTCGAAATTAGGTGATCATCAGATCCTAGATCCATCATTGGAAAGACCTCACAGCTATGGGTATTGATTAGCCATGGACAGCAGATGAGCATAGAGAACGTTACCTAATGGGTAAACGTGTTGATGGGTGCCAGGTAAAGAGAGGATTTGGGTACGTTGGCACACTTACCATGGGTAAGTGATCTCGTTGATGCACCCAGGCCCAGAATCAACGTTGAAATTCATTGATGTCACGTCGAGACCCCGGAATAACTTGCCACGATCGGTGACTTCCTCCACTTCCATCACTACCCTGCTGTCTTCTTAAATTGTAACCCAACGAGATCCAAAGCAACGGAGTTTAGTTTCTGCTTCACCTGCATTCTTCAACTGATAAATATTGTTGTTGAATCCCTTAGAAAGCTTTTTTTATTGAAAATTTTAAACAGTGGAAACTTTTGTTAAACTTTGCGGCACCCGATGTGAGTTCCACCAGGGGCAGGATTCATGAAAGTTCCCGCGAAGGTAGTGATCCACCTACCACTCAAAAGTGGACGGGTTTTTCTGATACAGATGGGTAGTTTCCATCGGGCCAACTTTCTTAAACATCCCAGGAAGACTACGATCTACTCACCCAACCAGTGTGGACGAGTTTTCCAGACGAAAATGGGTATACTTTGTCCAAACGACTTGTCGCAATCACGAGTTACAAATACTGGTAGGTACAGCAGGATATGTGGGATATTGCTCGGCAAGCTCGTCCACTCTGGGTGAGCGGGAAGCTTAAAACCCATCCATGAACGTTCATGAATCCCGCCACAGGACATCATTCAACAGAGATATGCTGTTGGTACATATTCAGAACATCTAGAAATATTATAAGCAATCTCATTTCCGTGCTGGTGTGGAAATGGCAAATTTCAAAATTCTGAGAGATCGAATTTTTCGACTTTAGTTGGATAAAGAAAAAGTTCGACAGGAAGCTGGGGACTGCAGCATTCACTGGCTGGCAGGAATTTCTGGGACACTACCAATACTCAAAGTGTGATCTCATTAGATGACGTAGGTTGAACCAACGTCAGGATCCTCATCTCCATCATTATCATCTGAATTCATTCGTCACAGGTTACGCTGCCAGGGCAATCCGTGCTGAAAATAGTCTATCAAATGCATTTAGAATATAAGAAAGGGATCTCGGAGTGGACATATTGACCTTCCAGAAGAAGGAGAACGACCTGTCAACTAGTGTGATGACCGAATAATGTATTACATGCGTCTGGTATTCGAATATTCGATTTTGAATAGGTTGACAAGGTGAAATATTCAGGGAAGGATGAGACCTACACCATTTGTTGCAAGAAAATAGGGGCTCCGAAGTCTTGTGTTCTTGGAGTATTCGATTTATCAGATGGGTATTTGGATTGTTGGTTGAATTCATTAAATTTATTCGATTTTTATTTGATCAATTCTCTCCTGTCGACCCATCACGGGTTGGGACAAATCTTACTTATATGTATAACCAGGGTCAATGCTGATGAAGAGATTCTACCTATAGTTCAACTGCTTCTTATTGGTGCACCCAAAGTGTATGAATGAATTGGATGAAATGAAATCTCCTTCTCTCATTAGCTTGCATTCCTACGTTTGCTTAGCTCATTCTTTCTACCTCATCATCGCACCATAATTAGCTACAACTCTTCTACGCCTCATCCAAATTGCTGACACTTTCGCATAAGAAGCGGCTGAGATTGCTTCATCGCACACCACCCACCCGCCAACACTTGCGTATGCGGATCATAAGTCCCTTTTCGCGCTGCGTGCGTTGCGGTGTCCCGTCGTTGAATGGAGAACAGGCCCACGGGCGCGAGGCTACGCAAGTTCTCAATCCGCTCGCGCCCGAGACGGACGCCCCTCCCTTCTTGGCGTCTCGCGAAATCTTGCACTTGATCCCTTCGCTCATCGTGAAGCCTTTGTGGCTAATTAGCCGGTGTGCGACATTCTTGTCTGTGCTGTTCTGCTCCTGGTGAAATTTTGACACATCGCGTTATCGAATTATTTCCTTAACACCTCTTTTCCATCGCCTTTGGCCTGGATTCCTCCAGGTTTAGCTTTTCCAGAAATCCTGAAGCCTATATGCAGTCACAGTCCCTAAAGCCGCATAGTTTATTGTGCTTACCATTGCGGCGAGGTATAAACTAGAATCTTCACTATTTTCGCCATTGACTAAGCAATAAATCTTGTTTCAAATGTGCTCTGAAGCAGAACGATTTTATCTACAAAGCTGCGCCGCGCGCAGTTATTGTTGGTGGTCTACAGCCTGCATTCTTTCCTATATCCTTGTTTACGGTCGTAATAATCTCACAGCGTTAGCGGTACCTTAGGACTCGTGCTCTGGAGCTTTATAAGGAATTTTCTTTCCAATTTTTTGAAGTCTATGACCTCTGGATGATTCCCAGCCTTTACTGCACGGCCATTTCCCTCAATTCTTCGGCTCCTGGAAACGATTTAACATTTTCACAGATCTATTACATGATTTCCCTATGTACACTTGAGAAAATGAAGGGCAAAAAACAGGAAAATGATATAAAATAACATAAGTAAGGTATAAACCTACTTAGCAGACAACAACACACTCTCATGCCTTAATATGCCAGTTGGTACATTTTTTAAAATAGTGTAAGTAAGGTAAAATAGTGATTCATAGGTAGCAAAAAGTAAAAAGTAAAGTACAATTTAATAGTTAGGCCAGCGAAAGGACGAGCGAGATTTCTCAACCTCTGCTTCTAACAGCCAATTCATTTCATAGGAATTTTCATGACTGCTATCCCGGGGGAAATTTTCGTAACTGGAGTGCTGGAACTGATTCCTGGGAAGATACTGGATAAATTCTCTTTTTCTTAACAAGGAATACTTGGATCCTTGCCATCAGACTTCCCTATTCACAGCATAATATTGACTAACCTAATGGAAGAAGAAACTTGGGGGGATACGGAAGTTTTCTGACATCTAGATACTTCTGCTGGCAAGTTGGTCCGAAAATCTTGCACCAACATTTTTTATGGATCCAGAATTTCTTGACCTTGAATTAGAGTTCTTCTTTGGAAATGAAAAGTCGCAGAATGTCAACGAGAAAATCAGCCGAGCAAGATGCATTCATGAACAATAATGTTATGGTTGTTTGAAGAAAAATGGGAAGTGTGATCCAAGACTTATGGACCAACCTAATGGTTCCGACCCAAAAGGGCCAAAGTGCTAGAAAATTCAAAAGTATGCGCATAAGATAACAATAGTTTGGTCCTTTGACGCTCTTGATATGTTCTCCATGAATAATGGAGTCGAAGTGTATAGAATGGCCAAACTGGATGCGTTCTGCTTAGGAAAAATAAATATTTCAGAGAAATTCCTGCTCTCTTTCTTCATCTATAAACATTGCTTTATAAACTTCTTGAAAAGCTAGTCCTGATTGTCCCCTTTCCTCTCTCCTTTGCTTCGGGATTTCAGCTAGGACCTTGTTCCCAGAATCTTGGGATTCAAATTCTTCTAATGATTAGAGAAGTCCGGAAATTTTCAGGATCAAATCTACCAAGGTCTGACTCATTTTTTTTTTGCCGACGCACTACGCAATATAGTTCAACAGGTACATTAGGCTTCCCTCAGGGGAAAACCTGACGAGCCATGGATCACACTGAACTTGTTCCATTAGTCGAGAAGAAGAGCAGAAGCTAAAAATCTCTATAATAATCCACTTATTGCTGACGACCTTGCCACTGCGACCTCACTTCTCGACGACTAAAACAGCACTTTTTCCTCGATTTCCTCTCGAGACCGGATATCTCACATGCGTCACTTTATATTGTGAACCTAATAAGCACGTTCTGTAGAGCTTGCAGGTAGTCGCAATGGTTCAAGCGTCGGCGTTGGCCGTTTTCGTGCTGGGTCTTTTCGCTCTAACAGATGCACAACAGGACAACTGTTACATCAACGACAGTGGTGAGTTGGTTTGGACGAGTTTTCTGGCTGTGGAAAATTTACTTATAACATTTCGCTAATTTCAAAATAATATATTTTTTGTAGTTTTTGCATTGTATGTCCAATATTGAGAAGCTCAGCGGTAAAAAAAAATTTTTCAGGAAATACCATGATCTTTTATCTAGAAGCTTTAATGATTAATTTTCAGATAATTGAGTTTGACAAAAAGATAGTCATTTAATTCTTAGATAAAAAATATTTAATTATCTACGAATGTCCAGGAAAATTTCTAGATAATCCTAGGCCTCAGGTGACATCCCGTTAAACTCGAAATGCTTAATTCTCGCCATATTCTTTCAATACCGCGAGATTTTTCCACCACATCTCATCCAGAAAACCATCGATCGATCCCCCCCCCCCCCCTCGCAAAGTGACTAGTTACCGGCGGATCGTTGTAGGTAATATAGACAGGTAGCCAGTCCCATAAAAGACCGCCATGCTTCCGCATCGTTGCGCATCCCCACCGCAAGGCACACAAGACGCGTTTCCTACGAGCGGAAGGATCCAAGGAAAAAGTCGAGTCGTCCACAATCACTAGCCAACAAATCATCGCCGCCTGGCGTCCCGGGAACGTAGCGGGCAAGTTTGCTTCGGCCCGGGTAATTTTATCTCGACGATAGCTGTGGAAAACTGCTGCGGAACGGATTGCTAACGCGATGCGGAGCGAGGCGAGGGATCAACCACCCCGCGAAAACGCCATGATTCAGCGATTTCGATCCCATTACGGTGATATCCGTGCTTTCGGGCTTACTTGAAGGTGGTTTTCTTCCGAGAAAAGTGAGGAAAATTTGAAAGGAAAAACGCAAAAAATTGCTGGGAAACTGAGAAATCGCTAAAAAACAAGCGGCGTTTGTACAAAAAAGAACAATTGTTTATGCAGTAACAAATTATCTTTATGATTTTAGGTTTCACATGCTGCAACAAACAACTGGAAGCCGCCATGAAAGGAGCCATGGGAGGAAAGGTGAGCAAATTTTAGGACGAGTTGCACCATATTTTCATTTTCTGCTTTCTTCCACCCTTGCGAGAAATTTTCCTCATTGACGCGGTTCGTTAAGTTGGCGCCACTTTTTGCCTAGGAGTGTTTCCTCTTGGGCTTTGTAAATTGCCCTAAATTTACAGGAAATTTCTTTATATTTATGTATTTAAGAGGATCTTAGAGGAAAACCCTAATTACATATGTAGTAGCATATCTGGCGCTTTCTTATTACCGCCACATTACCCGACTTACCTATCAAATGCTTCCTTCTGTAATTGGCAACATGCTAAGGCTAGCCTTATGAACGTACATACCTTTACCCGTTCACCTACCCTGGTTATTGCGGGTACGGCTAGAATTACGTTATGCTGCGCATCAAACAGCTTTTGATTTTGTGTTGCTGCAGTTCTGCCTTTCTATCTCTGGCGGGATTCATGAGTTCTCCCGAGGAGATTTCAAGGTTCCCGCCTACGTATTAGGGATTGGCAAGTTCTACCAAATTTTTTTTTCAATGTTGACTGAAACTTGGACAAAGGGTAACTATTTTTTATGAAGAGCTGGTCATCTTAAGAAAGACGAGTAGGTCAGATTTTTCCCGAGAACGTTCATAAATCCCGCTAGTGGATTGCGTTTTGAGGCATCAGCTCCAAATGATGTGGGAAATAAACAAAATAATGGGATATACCTATAAATTCTCGTTTCTATCTGCGCAGGTAGAGATGTAAGGAATCTCAGCAGCTCTACATGGCTCTCAATCCTGCTTAACAGCCCTAGAACTTCATGCAAACCTTGGAAGCCTTTGAAAGTATTTTTACAACTCGACAAATGTAACATTGTTACCGATGAAGATCGAAAAGTTTCCATAGAACACCGCAACTGGAGCTGTTCATCTTTTTGGATCTGAACTTGTACGGATCTTGCTTCTAGTGTTTATCCAACACGATGTGTTGTGTGTGAGTTTTTTGCTTGCACGCAAAGGAAGAAAAAGCTGCCGGTTCCGATCGCAATGACGAAATCCGCGCTAATTCTGGAACAAAAACGCTGCACGGCTTGCAACAGATCATTTCGAATTCAGCGAGTGAATAAGGGATGAGCCAGATGAATGAAGAGCTGCCAACTCGTTCGTCCTCATATACTGTGAAGTATACTAAGGAGCGTATAAAAATCGAATAATCCAATTAATTTAATTATCAGTTCAGAGCATGATCCAAGGCATTCGAATGTTGAAGAGCAGAAGGCTCATAATCTCTTTTTATAACGCATCAGTGTAATACTTCCTCCTTTTCATCAGAAGTCCGAAATTCTGATTTATTTGAAATCGAATTTTCGAATTCGAATATACCTTAAGAATTATTCTGTCCTTAGAATACCGTGAAGCCTCATACAATTCTCGTCTAATAATGACTTATGAACCCCAAGTACTATGAAGTTTCTATTGAAACTTACACTCAAATTACAACTAAGTCCTACAATATAATTTTTTGGTGAGGCCTAGAGGCACAGCCCCTTGATCGCCAAAAATTTCATCCTGCTGAAATTTCACCCTCTAATCAAAACCCCTAGAACATATTGTCTGATCGCGTCTGAAGTTTGCTCCACCCCAGGATTGTCCACAACTTGCGTTCGCTTTTTCTTGCCGACAAGTTGTCACCCCGAAGCTTTTCGACAACTTGCTCACAGAGCAGCCTCGGCTTTGCAAATTAACGACAGGTCTTGAACTTACAACTAGTCGCAAGGAAACGCGAAGGCATGTTGTCAACAAGCTTTGAATTCAGCAAGTTTCCAATGTGGTCTAACAAAGTGTTCTGGAGGTTCTGAGTACCAACTCAGCTGATTTCCTTGGTTAGAGTAATTCTTAAACAAATTTTGATGCTTTGAGGTTGCGTCTGACATAGAAGTTATCAGAAAAAAATCCTCATGAATGGATGATATGCAATGCATCTTCAGGACCTTCTCTCTGCCGCTGATGAGATCCAAAAGATGGCCGAGACAACGTTGGGAGGAAAATTCGAAACCGTAGTGGCGCTGGATGATTTCGCCTATAAGTCCCACTTCAAGGTTTGTTTCCTGACTTTTCTTTACTTTTATCTGAGAGGTTCTAAATTGAAAGAATGAATTTTTTACAGTTTTGAGCTTAGTAGCTGGGCTATGCTCTACAGAAATTTCAAACCTTAGTAGTACTACCTTAAGTTTTCGCGTTGCTGAAGAATAACTGGTACTGGTTAGTAGTTAATTTAGTTAATTTGTTATGTTATCACGCACAGCCTCAATCTAGAGAAAATCAGCGGAGTTTCGACGCATAGGTTACTCCTCACGTTCTCTCGGTTACTGAAAGGTTTCAAAGGGTAGTATTCCCTTTTGCGAAGGGTTTTACTCTTGTACCCTCAGGTGAGGCAGGCGATAGGATGTAATTAAGGTATGATGGGTACTATGCGCCGGCTATGTGAACAAAGTTGTTGGACAGGTTTTGTCGGGTATATTCGTCAATGAATCGCTTGGTATTGGGGAAACTAGTGACTAGTACCGAGCCAAATTGGGGCTAAATCGGCCTAAACTCAATTGTCGGTTCATACCTTTTGGCGGATTTGTCCCCTCCTGCCATAGAATCTTTACAATATTCTACATTTTTAGTGTATTCTTGAGCTCTTAGTGGAATTTCTGTCGGATTTTATTTTCTCTGTATTCTCTCTTTCTGCCCACCGTTTTGCCGGTCACCTTCTGTTCATCAAAGAGCGTTTCCAGGGGCCGTATGCATCACTGAGAATACCTAGGGTAAACACGTCGACACCACACAAATTTATATCGCTAGCACGAGTGTCAAGGCGTTTACCCTGGGTAATTACAATGGTTCATGCAAGCCAGAAACCACTGCGTGAAATGGGTGGCATGCTAACCTACTATGAGAGAATGGCTTATGAGCGGATCGAGTTTACCAATAGTAACCAGTGTAAACACACCCGAATTTATCTTTCACCTGGCGCCCAACAGTATTGTAATCCAAAAGCCGTTGTCTGCCCTCAGCTGTTACCATGAGTAATCGTATTCATGGGTATGTGAGATTACCCATCGTTCCATTGGTGCGCACGGGCCTGGGTAAGAGTGATCATGCCACATTACCTTACCTGAAATCTTACGAATTGCTCCGTAAGGATTAGACAGCGCTTTACCTAGGGTTACGCTATCTACAGGGACCGTGTACGTCGTTGAGATTACCCAGGGTAAGCCTGTTACCACCACATAAATGTATAGATCGTTAACACTGGCGTCAACACCTTTACCCTGAGTAGTCTGAACGAGGTATCCAGTAATGGGGTTCATCACTGAAAGTGCAACTAAATGTTTACCATGGGGTATGAGACCGCTTGAGGGTAGATATGGTAGAGAGATGTAGTCCGCCGTGTATTAACTCTGTGCTTGGTGGTGAACGTTTCAATAGATTCCAGAAAAAGGCAAACTTTGAGAATATTGCGATTTGTACGGGTAAGCTCCATGACAAATGCCACCCCTAGTCCAGGTTCAAGCTTACCCCATTTCCAGAAACCCTTTCAACACTGGTCTTTGAACTTTTCGCCGCCTCAACCACTTATTTGTATGGAAATGAATATATATGAAATAGAGGCCGTACTTGAAAACCGGTCGGCTCGACTTCTTCTGTGCCTCTTTCGCTAGTTATCCATCCCGTTCCTCTCAAGGTCGCCGGCGTTTTTCTGCTGCGCGACTGGATTTTAACTAAGCCACTGGGAAACGTACACAACAAGTAGGATTAGCCAGCTGTGAAACATTTCCAAACACCTTTTTTCCAGGAAGGAAAAACCTGTAAAATCGAGAAGAACGGCCAATATGCGCTGGCCTGGCAACCGTAAGCACCTCGTCCACTTCGTCGAAACCACTGGGCCGCCTCTAATTGGTTGTTGTTTGTTGCCTTACCAGAGCTTTCTCATTGTATGTGTGATACTGGATTATATGTACTGTATTTTTTTTTAGGATTTCTTGAGAAACGTTTATATGTATATCTAAGGAGCTGCTTAGAGCTGTACAGAATTTCCCCTACAATTTCTATCGATTTTCTCGTGTCTACTGTGAAAGATAAATTATTTATTATGATTGAATCGAGTTTTCGTGGCTAAGATCTAAACCAATGTGACGAATTACGGAAAGGAGGTCATACAGAACTGGCTGCGCGCAAATTCAAGCCGGATTCGCGCATATGACACGCAGCAGCAACTGCTGCTGGTGTGATGCTCTCGTCGAGCGATTCGCTCTCCTCTCTACATCCAGAACAATAACATCACTATCACTAGCGCGACGCGCGGGTCGTTAAAGATGTTTGGTAACGAGCGTGGAAGGGTTTATTGGGATCTACTTGTCAGCTGATATGTCTCTTTAATGATGGACGAGACAAGGGAGATCTTATATGCGTTGGAAGGCCTTTTTTGATGGTATAATCCCTATCTTGGGGGTTATTTTTAAGGGTATAGCTACGGTCTTGAACATAGTAATCCTAGAAATGAGCGTTCTACTCTGAATACACTAGCAACTAGGGTACTGCATGCTTTATTGAGATTACCCAGGGTGAATGTTGACATCAAGAAAAGTAACCCATCGTTAATCCAAGCGTCAGCACCGTTACCTCAGGTAATTTCAGTGACGCATCCAGGCCTAGGAGTAGGCAAAATGACTGGCTTCTGACCTGAAGATTTTCGAATAATAGCGTAGGTCTTAACGCTGAAACGTTTTTAACTTTTACCCAATCCAGAAGTATGAAAAGGTGTCTGCGACCACATGATTTACTGGGATTACCTAGGTCATACGCGTTGACATCCCATAAAGCTACGAGCAGAGTCGAGAATTCTGAATACCGGGCTTGAGCGCTGAAACGTTTTTAACTTTCACCCTATCCAGAAGTAGGTGAGGGGGGGGGGGATTTGAAGGCGCACGCTTAACTAGAATTATGCACGGTGAACATGCACACCGAAAATTTACCCATAGTTGGGAAGGGCGCGCATCAACACAATTAACTTGGGTAATCTCAGTGATGTAGCCAGGCCTAGGAGAATATAAAATGACTTGTTTGGGCTTGAAAATCCTAAATAACACCGTAGACTTGAGCACTGATAGGAGTAGGTTGAGGGGATGTGAAGCCATACGCATTGTCGAGATTACCCGGGGTAAACGTACACTTACAGAATCTACCCATTATTGCGACGAGTGTCATCAGGTTTCACCTGGGTAATCTGTGGCCAGGCCCTGATTTTAGTTGGGAACTGAACTTTGGAAGGTACTCGTTAGACCGCATGTATAATTCAGACTATCCAGGGAAAACATATTAACACCACGCTAATTTACCCATCGTTAGCACTGGTGTCAACAAGTTTACCTTGAAGGCAAGGTCCGGTCAAAATCTTGCCCATGCAGGTTTTTTGTTTCTTGAGGTCCAAACAATGTGTTTAGGACGTATTTCAAGTTTGAAAGCCCGACGTAAGCTCTATCGCAAGATATGGGAGCAAACGTTTGAGGATTACGGTAGCCGTTGGAAAACATGCTCCAATTCGAAAAGGGCGCTCGCGTGCATACAACAAAGATGGATGATGCGCACGGATACAGACACCTCAACGAACTCTTCCTGAAACCACCCTCATCAAACGGGCTATGCATTCCTTTGAAAATGAATTTTTCCTACGACGCCACAATAGCCAACATGTGGGCGCGCAGTATAACGTTCTTTGAAAGCGCGGCCGCTGCAAACGTGCAAACGCCATACCAAAATTGGTCGATGAGAACCGTTCGTTATGGGACTTTTTCAGGGTTTTTTCGCTTATTTCCAACCAAGACGTCGCCGTGGGCGACGGATTCAACAAAAATCTAGGAGACGAAATTCTGCTCGGACCTTGCCTTTAAGTAACCTGACTGATGCAACCAGCCCCTTGAGGTTCAACTATTTCGTGAATCGAGCGGGTTCGAATTTATGGAAGTGAGCACACCAACTACATCCTTGCGGGTATTCGTAAGTTCGTATTCGTAAGTTAATTAACCAATATCCATCAGTCCATGTATACATAAAGGAAAGAGATGGATACGGTGGTGAAGAGAACGATTAGGTCACGTTTCCATCATTAGTTAATCCGACTGGATGATCCAAATGCGTCATGTCGTCGATGTCTCTATCAAATCATTGAACTAGCGATCACTAATCGCATCCTGAATGAAATTGTACGCGAAGGCCAACCGACTATGGAGGATGATGTCTGAATGGCTTCACTGTTCTAACACCCAGAATTCTGGATAGAAGGCGAACTATCCAATAAAAATCGTGCCGATGTGAAGAATTGTTGAATCAGAATAGTCATTCATTATTTGAGGACATGATGGTACAGTACCATTGAAATCAAGAGTACATTTTATCCCAAACTGTCAAGGATAAGAGTGCCTTCTCCAGGATATTGATGCTCCGCTAGCACTTTCACCAGTGCACAAGCTGACTGACTCCTCCAAACGCCAGCTAGGAGAAAGGAAACGGAAGTAGGTCGATCCAAAGCGAAGTTAACATGGGCTAATCATTCCTATGGCCTATGCTGAACTTAACCTCTTACAAAAAAGTGCTTTGGTTCATGTGCCGACTGTCACCTCTCCTTCAAACCATTTGATGTAAAGGGGATGCGTTCAAGACCCTTTTCAGCTGCTTTTTGTCAGATTGAACCAAAATTTGAATTTTACTATAGCGGTTTTGATGAGTTTCAACGTATGCTTCATGTATTAAGATTTAGTTCTCTGAGCTGCATTCATCTTTGAGATAACCCAGGGTAAGCGTGTTAACACAGCCCAAGTTAAGCTACGATTATCACTGGCGAATGCTAGGTATTTTTAGTGGTGTATCCGGCGCCTGATGTTTGTCAAGATTAATTGACAGAACTATGGATTCCGAAAGAAATGGGCGTGAGAAACACAAAATCTACTCTAGACCCTCAGTGACCGTTTCACTCTATCCTTTTCCTGCTGGCAGTGTAAACAAACTACCAAGATGAGATTTGAAATCACACTAGGAATCCCCAATGGAATAGCATTAACCCCGTAACATTTACAACACTGGCGGCCAACCTCGTTCTAGGCTATTGTTCAATTGCACTGCGATTGCAGAGGGTCTTATTTTCGAACTGCTGTGATTTCGATACAGAAAATGTGTTTGCTAGGGTAATCTGAGCAGAAATACAAATTCGTTCCTTTTTCATTGAGGATTTTCGATTTATCTGAACCGAAGGAACGGTGACTAAAGGCCGTGGCAAAATTATAAAGTTATGGGAAAGAGATCTCTCATCAGACAAATATTCAGGTTGAAACTTTAGGATTCATCAAGAATTTTGGAATTCTTATGAGACAGGATTTCATATCCTTTCATACCTTTAAAGATGCATAATGTACCAAAGAAACTACCGCAGTAAATTTTAGTATTGTTCTATAATAACGACGTCAATAATCGTTTGTAGAAAAAGTGCTATTCTCTGAACGAAGCAAAAGAGGTGTGAAATTTCGTGTTCTAATCCTGTTCGTAAGATACTTCATCTCTACTTCATCTGAGAATCGTAAAGGCATTTGACCTATACAGCTACCTGCAGGGTGCTCCGATGTACCAAGTCAGCGCTTCATCTCCCAGCATTTCCTGGTAACATTTTACCGAGCTCGGTTGTCCAGGAGCAGCGGTCGAACCATCGACCGTCCCCTTACCGTTTTAACCCATTTCATCAAACATTCGGTGTCCCAACTTATCTTTGGAATATCATCCAGCTGTGCTCTCCGAAAGAATGACTGGTGTTTATGAAATATTCCTCATGCGGTTTTTTAGGGTTCCCTTATTTGAACATTAAAGAAATTTAGGTCTTCCTGAGCAATTTCTCGGCACAGTTTCTCACCACTGGTAGCGGCTGTGCCCACGCTGTCTTTAAAGAGTGCAACGACGGTTCTCATCAGGATAAAAGGTGAATGTAAAACTATCCAACAAAAACAAGAAAGTAGCCTAAGACAGCAGGAAGCTTGAGTAAATACCATCGGTATGCTAGGGCGTGGCATTAAAGTAAATTAAATTAAAATGAGCAGGTGTTGTTTATAGTTCCAAAATCTGCAAAGAAGTATGTACAAGTTTGAGGGAGTTAGAGCAGTTTCTAAAGTTGACGTTAATTACGACACATATGGACAAGGGGCTACTGCCCACTTGCCATCCAAATGGCCAATCTATTTGATCAAGCAAAAAGCTTGCGATCAGCTAGCTGTCCCGAAATCGCTTCGGCGCTGCACATCAAGTCCTCTTATCACTTCCTTTTTGCATCGGGCGTGTCGGAGTCAGCCACACATCCGTGTCGGCGATTTGGCAATGACGTGACGTAGGAAATAGGGGCTTAACACGTAATATAATAGTTTTTCTATAGAAAATCACTACAAAATGTAACGAGTTTACTGTCAGACGATCCAATGAATGTGTGAGCCGACATGAGCTTTTCTGGGCCAACTAGACGATTTGATATTTTTCCTCCTAATTGTTGCAAAAAAGTAATCAGGAAGAATAAATGCAAGTAAACTGTCATGTTGATCCAACTGAATAACAACACAAAAAAAAACATAACAGAGAGACATGTGACATCACTGGAGACAGTTTTTCATGCCATAATTTTATGATCTATTACATCTTGTTTTCCCGACAATTGGAACTGTGAACGTCTGCTGCTGTTCGAGCTGTTTGGATCCTTTGAACCATCGAACTTTATGGAAATTTTTCTGGATGATCAAAAAAGAAACGGAGAAGGAAAGTAGCACAAAAAAGTATGAAATATTGTTTCGCCAGCATTTTTGCACTGCTACTACCTTGTGTTTTGACTGGAGGTGCACAATTCCTGAAGATGTTTGTATGGTTGCTGTTCACATGGAAACAAAAACGAAAGAAAAACTTGCCGCGCCAGAAATGGCGGCGACAAAAAGCGAGCCAGGGTGATGGATTAGCCGTAATTGCGGAAGTATCTTTCTGCATCATCCCTGCTGTACGAGTACAACGGGCAAAATAATGGTTTTTTTTAGATAAACTAGGAGCAAACTGTGTAAACTATGAGGTGAGAAGGGTTCCTCAGGTATATCTAGCAGAAAAAAAACTGGCGCAAACCACAGCATCGGAGAGCGATTTAAAGGAATACTCATTGCGGAACACTTCACGTATATCAGTGAATGTGGTACTTCCGTAAATCCATTTATTAGGATTTTTAGAAAATTATTATTGAAAATGCTGATTTTAGTGAAGTTTTTAGAAAATTATTATTGAAAATTTTAGTGAAGCTTAAAGACAGGATCCCACTACTTTTACCTCGAGATGTAAAAGTAGTGGGATCCTGTCTTTAAGCTTCACTAAAAATCTGGTCATTTGGCCAAGGTCGCCCGAATCACCGATGCGGACGGCTTAATTGTCCGGGAATGCGAAAGACATGCTGATCAGCGCTGCATATTAAAGCTGATCTATCTGGGAGGACCCATGGCCTGAGATGGGATCACATCCAACACATAGAAACCAAACCGACCTATAATAAAGTAAAACGTCACGGTATTTCACCTATTTGCTGTGGGTTTACAGATGTGCGAATTTGAAGGGCGAAGAACAGTTAAGATTGGATTTCTCTATGCCTGCAGCTGACAACGCAGGCACTTGCTTATCAACTTACTTTTTTTTCCGAAAACTTGTTTGATTATTGGATTGTTTGCAATGCACCCCTTCAAACAGGAAGTATATAATGTGTAAAAAAGAAACACAAAAAGGTTTCTGGAGTGTTACTTGGACAAGAAGGTAATCCTTCAAGAAACAGAGCAAGATCTGTGAGGAACCGCACTTATCGAGGCATAGCTTCTACAAATAATCCTAGAAAAGACTCTTCCACAATCCAGAGTCCGAAGTATATGCCAGCACGAGCATTTTCTGCGAATTAACCAGTTAATCCTGCAAAATGCGCTCCTTGTAAGCATAAGAACAAGCTGTTCGTACAAAGTACTTTTGAATCATGCATAATGAGCGGGTAAAGCTCTGAGAAGTACCATGTGACAGCTCAATAGTAAAAGTGTGCCCTGTAGTAGTATTCTGTGGTGGATGAGTATATTACAAGTTCTCCGTGAGTTAATTTGACTCCTTATACACTTATTTATTTATTTACTTATTTAAAAACATTCAGTCATATATCAGTGAAAGAGTACCTATTCTGGAAAACCTTACTATGAAAAATTCCTTCCTTTCCTTATGAATAGAGCTTTTTCTATTCTCATGGCGGCGCTGTGTAGCATTAATTTCAGATGTCATTTCACGTCAGCAGCTCTCAGCCCCAGATATTTACTCAAAACAGCTCGCTGGGTTGCTTCAGCGGCTGCCCTTATACATACAGTGCCGGCCAAAATTATACAGCCTTTTCAATTCCCCTCCATAACTTCTGTTAGCGTGAAGCTTATAAATCCAACTTTGTACAAGAGTTGTAGATGCTCAAAGGGATGAAAAATCGATAGAACCTAGACATGCTATATGTGAATTTCCTTAAGAAAAAATTCTGATTGAGGGTTTAAGAGGCTATAGTTGTTGGGGAAGTTGGAAAGGTCATATAATTGTAGCCGGCACTGTACATGTGTAGCTATAGTGAAATATTTACGCGGACCGGACGAGTTAACCGCCCCCGCCTCTGGACACCTCGGCTCGTTGACAGCTTCTCGCGTGAGGCGAGTTGTACTTGCTGTTTGCGTACGAGTGTCGTACTTCAAACTGCCAATTTCTTCATTTCATGTGGATAAATATTTATCCTCGCCTCGTGCTTCTCCATGGCAAAGAGAAAATTACATTCCACGCTTTAAAACGCTACCTGGAGACATCGCTATGACGTCAGAGGAAATAAGCACCAGGCGGGAGGTTGCTTGGCTCTTGTCGAGCACTTTGTAATCAGATATGGCTTCTTACGGCTGTTGTTGGCTTTTTGTCGATCAAAGACCTACAGAGGGTTTCGGAAGAATTTGCAAGGTACACTATCTTGGAAAACAATTCTCAAACATGAGTATACTTACTAGGAAGTACTACTTAACTATGGCCCCACGTATTCGAGATTCCATGTGCTATTCTTCGGGGGAATACTGTGGGTGCTACGCCGTTATCGGTCCAACGTCCTAAAGCTGATGAGGTGCAAAATAAGGCTGAGAGTTGTGGTGAAGAGGTTAACGTTACCCTGGTTTCGAAGTAAAGCAGAGGCCGCATCTCACTGGAATTACCTAGGGTAAATGTATTGACAGCACACAAATTTACCCATCGTTAACGAGAGCGTGAACACGTTTACCCTGGGTAGTCTCGATGATGCATCCTGGCTCAGTCCAATCGATTCCACCCAGGGCTGGGATTTAAAAGAAGATGACCAAACAAGCCAACAATGGCTGACGTTATTGGTTTTGGTGTAAATTGAGTAATTCTAGGAGATGCAAGCGTGGAAGGAGTTTGGCTACCACGGGTTCGGATGCATCATCGAGCCTACCCTTGATGGAAATGCCCTCGTACCCGAATTGACTCTTTACCTGGCATCCATTAGCGAGTTTACTCATACATGATGTTGTCTATACCCAGCTACTATCCATGGAGCACATGCATCATTGAGATTAGCAGGTAACCGTGTTGGCACCCGTATTTTTACCCGTCAGGAATACGGGCTTCAACTCGTTTGCCCTGGGTAATCTCAATAATGAATCCTTGTTCGTCAGTGTAAGATTAACTATCCAATAATGCATTCGGCCATGGTTTGCTCGGTTATACCTTCATGAATCCTAGCCCGGGAGGGCAGGAAACGACTACGTACCAGTAGCGGACGAGGGGGGAGGGGGCGGAGAATGGGTCACCTAATTTTTGAAAATTCTCCACAAAATGAATGAAAACTTTATGTTAGTATATTTTTTGTTTATTTTCGTTATTATTTTTTAAATAACTTTTAATACCCAATTGTTATTTTAGTTTATATTTTTATTGTTTCTTTCTCCTGTGCAGGTTCCCAAAACGGTGGAGACCCTAATTTTTTCCCAGGCACCTCCCACCCAACTTTTGCGTCCGCCACTGCTACGTATCTAGTGATTTTCCGAACAATTTAAGATTTGAAGGGCCTTGCTCTGGCTTAATAAGAATTCAACAGAAACCTAGCATTTCCTTAATTGTTAGCCGTATTTATAATCATTTTGGTTGTTGAAAAAGAATTTTTGTGAAATTTTATCATTTTCACTCAAACTTTACTAGTTTTGATTTGTGTTACCTTTTCTGGAAGAGTGGAATTTTATAATCTTGGTTCCCATCTAGCAAAGGTAGGAGTGTACAGTCTGTGCCGAAAAAATACGCTGATTGCGCGTGCGGTTTCATAGCGTTGCGGCAGGACCTACTCGACCCCTTCACTCAGAGCATATTAACTCCGGATCCCTCGTCCAGGTCCCGCCGCGATTCTGCAATCACGTAATCCATTAGTCTTTGCAAAAAGGGCCTCAGAAAATATTTCGAATTTTTGTTGCTACACACTGTTTGACGATACCTCCCCTACTAACCCACGGCTTGCCTTTTAACGTTCTACCCTTCAGATATGGTAAGTTGTTTTAAATTTTTGCTGCTTCGTATTCCTTAACGATGCCCTCATTACTAACCCACAGTGTCGCGCCGTGCGCGACTCTGCCCCTTGCGGCCGGGTCCCGCCGCGCGCATTGGAGTACTGTGGTTCCCACGCCTGCTCGCGTGCGGACGGCGCGGCGCGGCCGATTTTCGTAGTCAGTCGCTGCTGTGCTGTCACGCCGGACGGTTGGTTCCACCAGTGCTCTCGCGTCGTTCTCGTTCGTGTTGATTGTCGTCGTGTATACCAGTACCAGGAGCCGCAGGTCCTCCTCCGGCATACCACGCCGTGCTCCGTGAGCAATACCAGTTCCTTTCTACCATTATGTAAGCTGGCCCTAACAATACCACTGTACCAGTTATTGATCGCCACGTATTGATTGATGTCGTGTGTTTTCTACCATTAAACTATACCAGTTATTGTGTTCTGTTGTGTATGTAGTATGTTGCATCATCTCCTTACCAGTACATATTCACCATGTGGGCGGGGCCGGGGTTGGGGGCGCAGCGTAGGGACCTCGTGAGGGAGACGGGAAGATGGGAAGCGGGATCCTAGGTTTCCGGCCGGGTACGTCTGTGGGGATAGGCCGCCGTTAGGTAAGTAGGAAGCGCACTCTCCACGGACGCGGCCAGTCGTGCTCGGGGTCTAACCCAAGCCACTGAACCGCCGACGGACCCTGGGGCACGACACACAGCTTGCCTTTAAACGGTTTACCCTTCAGGTAAGGTAAGTTGGTGTCATCCTGGAGCCTCATTTAGTATAAGTTTCTTCGTGTCGTGAGTATTGTAGAGTTCTATGTTAAATCCTTGGGTGTGGGTCATGATGAGGCGTGAAAGGACGGGTTAGACCTATATGATTGGGTCATTCAAACGATGGGCCAATCACAGAATCATGGTCCGCCCCTCTACGCCTTACCATGACCAACACCCTCAATCCTTTATTGGCCAGCTATCGGTGCTTAACTCCTTCGCTGGGCCAGACTGATCAGGCTAGACAAGCAAGATGACAAATAGCACAGCAAGCAAGTCGGTAGGTGAATTACCTTTACCCTTACGAATCTACCCTTTAGTTTACCTACTGCGCCAGCAAAGTTGTACGATGACTTTTCGGTATGAAGTAGGCTCCTTTCGCCCCCGCAAGCCACAGCGGCCCCTTCAAAAATTGGGGGATGCCCGAAAGCGTCGATTTTTGGCGACGAAACGGCAGAAGTTCGCCGTCGGCGGCAAAAACGCATACGTGGGAACTCGTTCGCACCGCGCGGCGCCGTCTTCTTCACACAGCCCGTCACTTTTTCTCGTTCAACTTATTACATGAACTCGGGCCTCCACTCATTCACATCGATTTGGAGGCTCTCCACGGCTCGTGCGCTCTCTGCTGTCGTATCGCCTCCGTACCCCCCGGCCACAACGCAGTCTCTCATCGACATCCTGGCGCTAAGCCGGCGCCGGCGGTCCCTATCCCCTCTCTGACTTCCTTAACAGCTCTCTAACTCAGGCTAGCTTATGCTGTTGCTGCTGTTTCTTTACAGCTCATCAATCTCTGTCACTTCAGGTGAGCGGTGCTCCATTAAATGCACAGCACTTGTCCCTAGCACTTAGAAAAAGGTTAACTATTAGCCTTGGGGACGAGGAAAACCAACCTAAATTGCTATTTCCAGAGAAGTGCTACAGTTGCTCCTCGCCACAGCTGCAATTAAGATGGGTAAGACATTTTACGGCCACTCAGCTTGGAAAAATGACAGTTGTCCAGGAAAAATCCACTATATTTTAGCCGAAGGACGAGGGAACGAACCGACTGCAATTCTTGCGAGAATTCCCCTGGTACGCTAATGAGAGCTGCGATCAGGTGAGCACTCACACGTTTTCCAGATTTTTTCTCCAGGATTTTCCTCGGGGAGAGGTAATAGCTGGATGAGTGTTGACAGGTAATCGCTTGCCGCTTGTCAGCTGCTGTCAGTTTTTGTTGAGCGTAGTGATGAGCTGATTGATGAAAGAAGGGTTTAGTGATGTTGTTCAGCGTGATCATTGCTTTTTTATTACCCAGAGAGCATTCTTT
Source organism: Ancylostoma ceylanicum (assembly GCA_000688135.1). Taxonomy (NCBI): domain Eukaryota; kingdom Metazoa; phylum Nematoda; class Chromadorea; order Rhabditida; family Ancylostomatidae; genus Ancylostoma; species Ancylostoma ceylanicum. The sequence continues at coordinate 1,147,275 of JARK01001364.1, read as the reverse complement.
AGAATTTTTTAGACCCAGGATGTTAGGAGTAGCGCTGCTAAGAATATCCTCATGAAATAATTTGCAAATATCACCTGTGAGTTTCCCAGGAACAGTGTAGCCCTGCTTATGGCACACTCTTCTAGGTATTAGTACTTAAGTCGAATAATTCCAGTGGATTTCGCTTATTTTTCGAATTCGGGTGAACTCCAGTGGATTTGGCTTATTTTCCGGAGATTTACGTATAATTTTCGGGCGAAATCGGTAAATATTTCGGAGAAAAATAAGCGAAATCTGCTCGAAAGCACACGTAATCTACTGGATTTTTCCCACCTGGGTATTCACATACATTTCGCTCTCTCATTCCCTTCTCCGTTTTTTTAAAAATTTCATCCAGAAACGTGGAAATAAGCTGGAATTGGGACACTTGCTCTTTTTCCTTGTAAAAACATACCTCTTGAAGGAATAGAGAAGTCGCGGCTGTTTTTATAAATGCACTAGTGGGACGTGCTCATTTAATAAGCAAGTAGTAAATAATGAATAAATAAATAAGTAAATAAACAAGCAGATGAAATATATAAGTTTTACTGGCTCATTACACTTTATTATCTGTTGTTTTTCCAGGTGAAAAACCTGCTTCCAGTTGTGGATTGTCCAGGAAGTGTGTGCATAAAAGCTGTCATCACCGAACCGCCAGCGAAACGAGAAGTGTGCGGTAAGGAATCCACCTGTTTGAAGAAAATTCACGTTGCTTAATTTTTATTTAAAAAAAAGAAAACTTTTTCTTCGCATGAGCTGCCCTAACAAATACACATATTTATTTATTTATTTATTTATTTATTTATTTATTTATTTATTTATTTACTGAAATATGCACTAAGATGCATCGACAAAACTTTCTATGTTATTCCATAGGCAAAGATGATGAATGGTCGACACATAACAGTTCTTGCGTTCATCACTGCGCCTACCATGGGTAAGCTTTTCGAAACCCACTAGTTTACCCAGTGGCTGCCATTCCACAAGTTCCGTGCCAGTCATTTCTTGTGCCTAATCTTCGGCATACATCCTAGGTAATCTCGTAACCACAGGGCCAGGATGCATGATTCTGATCACCCATAGTAGACGTGTTGACGCAAGTGCTTACGATGGGTAAGTTTGTGTGGCCTTGACACGTTTACCCTAGGTAGCTTCAATGGTTCATGCTGCCTCAGCTATTCTTACCTATGAGTAAAGTTTGCCGACCGCTCAACATAAGATGTATGCATTAGCCATCACTGTACACTGTCACGTATGAGCAAACATTTCGATGGGTGCCAGGTAAATTTTCGAGCGTCAACACGTTTACCCTGGGTAATTTCGGAAATGTATGTGGGCCACTGATCACTGCTCGCCCTCTTTACTTCATATTTGTTTATAATTGTGGCACGCATGTTGCCGTAATAAATAAATAACTAAACGAATAAATAAGCGAATTATTGCATAAATCCTTTAGGGATATGAGAGCCATTTTGTAGTCGAAAAGTTGCTAACACCAAATTATAATTACTGCTTCTTATTCAATTTCTACAGAGTTGCCTTCGCCTGAAATCTCACCAACATCTTGAGATACGTTGAAAATTTGGAAGATTACAGTGTTTGTAGATGTCTAAGCTCTCCTTAATCCGGAAGGGTCTAAAAATAAAATGAGCTCACGTTCGAATATGTTATGGAGCTTCCGTCGCTTACATTAGTTATATCATGACTTCGGGTTTCAAAGTGTACAGGAGTATCGACAACAACCATTTGTCTCGTTCATAATGAAAAATGTGCTAGAGACGATGTTACGCCGAAAATTTCTGTTCTTCTCGCCACAATTTTCATTTCGCGAGAACATTCTGCACAATTTCCTCACATATACATAAATAATTTCTGAAAAAGGCTCAAAACAAGAAATCAACGTCAATCCCCACAGATTCTACCCAAAAACTGTCACCAGAACACCAGATGACCAGTTGTCTCTACATGTAAGCGGCTCATTTTCAGTACAAGGCGCTGCAATCGTTCGAGATTGCTGGAGTCGTGTCGTTGGAGCTGAAGGCACGCTGGCATTAGATCCCAAGGCGAGGAGAAACATGGTGAGTTATGGAGTTTTCTTTTTCTTTTTTGGAGAGCAATGAATCTCCTGAACCGTTTTATGAACTTCTTGGACAAATCTGTTCTTTAAATATATTTGTTCATTTACTGTGCCGGAATGGCGCACCATCAAAAGTCATTTAAGATCGTATTTACATTTGCATGTATTTGTTGATAATTTACAATTGGCGGCACCTCACAAGATCAATCCATTGTTTTTTTGCAATCACTCTTGTAATACTCTACCATTTCAAGTCAGCTTCTGGAATTCATCGCGCCATCGCGTTTTTGGCCGAATTCATCATGCTTAAATCGGTGTTCATCCATACATCATAACAGGTCTCGGTATAGTCCTAGAAAGAGCCCGGTAGAACCCTATAAGAAACCCATCAGAACACTGAAACCCTAGGATCCAAGAGGGTAAGTTCGGAAAATAAGGTTTTTGGATGATACAGCAAACATCTACATACATATTGGGATGTATTACTTACATAGTTGAAACCATTTTGATTGGGTAAAGCTAAGGAAATCTCATCAAGATGATCAATTTTCCATCTGAATAATTCTGCTATCTAGTGCTTTCCTCATAAATTTCCTGCTACTAAGGCAAAGCAAGCGAAATTTGCAGGTTAAGCGGGATTATTCCAGGATTTCAAGAACCTTTTTGACTGTTAACTAATGGATTTTGAAGCAGCCTTCAGAATTTTATTGCCCCACAAAATGCGAAGCCTCAAGTTTCCCCATTTTTATTTTGTTTTGTTCATGTTAACAAATCTTTTTCATTTGCATTGGCATTGTGTCTTTTCCCACAAGTGGTTCTGCACGAAACAACGCCTGCACAAACGTCCAATTTACTTATCCATACCATTCGAACCTGTCAATTTCTAGCCTTCCTTCGTTACGTAGCTTATTTTTTTTACTCTCTATCTTCTTTGAGCCGGGTCATCTTGGGAAGCTTTTGACAGCAGCTTAGAATATGTTGCAATATTTGCCTTGTGAAACCCATCAAAATTTCATTTCTTCGCCTCTGAAATTTCCTCTTTCTGTTCTTCCTGGAAACTTTTGCCTGATAGTGACGCGAAGATGCTTGAAGGCTAATATATTAAAAAAACTTCAGCATTCAAAAATCCTCAGAACTGTTGATAATCTTGTTAGGAATCGTCGATGGCAGAACCTTTTATGGATATGGGTTGCATTGCAAGAACCAGCTCCCCATCTATCCCTGCTGAAGTCATTTTTGACCAGAATAAACGGGAACATCTCTGCTATCATAAGCTCCACCCACAGTGTCTGAGAAGGGATTAGTGGGAGGATTCCCACTAGTATGACAAAGTAACACAATAATTTGAAGATCAGTCCCTGGGCTCCGAAAAAAAAACGGAAAGGAGTTCATAGGCGGAATCTTTCAAAGTTTTATGCAAAGTTGCACTATGCATAAATCTTCCTCGCATCCCTCTAATTAATCACAGCTCTAGAAGAAATCCCACTTATCAACCTGAAGCCTCCACTAGCCGACTTTTGATCATATGATCTTCACTTCGTTTGGCTTCGAAACCCTGCGCTTCATGGATCCTGCAGACAACTGAATTCGAGGGTTTTGCAGTCAATTGAAGACCCTGCAAAGAATGCTGCTAAATTGCTAAGTTCGGTTTAGGAGCCTCCACCTTTTCAAAGCTAACTATCTATAATTTTTAAAAATTGTACGCATGGTTTCAATGTTTATAGTACCTTTCTTAGACTCTGGATATACCTGTAGCACAGTGCCTGACGCATAGATGCTCAACCGATGGAAAGAAGGAGAGAGAAACTGGGTTTTTTCCCCACTTCTAAGACTCAAATAGTAAAATTGCTGAAAATATTTGAATTGGAACATTTGAACAAAACACTCATTTAACGCCACAGAGCTTTCAACCCTAGACATTCCACATTTGGCTTTCACTTTCGAAATCTTACGCTTAGAAGAAGTACTTTCACGAGCATACTAATGCACTTCTGGACTCTCCATAGAGAAAGAACACGTCTCCTCATCCGGTCTCGTTGGAACTACAACGTAGGCAACGAACTTCCTGTAATTTTAGGGATTGTGCAAAGACTAGTGGCTGGACGGGAGCTTTCGTCATACATACATACTTAGATGGACTGGAACGCAGTAGAGATCTTAAAGGCAAGGTCCGGGCAAAATTTCCCCTCCTCGATTTTTATTTGATACGTCACCCACGGCGACGCCTCGGACGGAAACAATCGAAAAAACCATGAAAAGGTTCTACAACGAACGATTCCCATCGACCAGTTTTGGTATGCCGTTTGCACGTTTGCAGCGGCCGTGCTTTCATATAACGTTATAAGGCGCGCCCACATGTTGTCTATTGTGGTGTCGTAGGAAATAATTCATTTTCAAATGACTGTGCAGTCCGTTTGATAAGGGTGTTTCCAGGTAGAGTTCGTTAAGGTGTCTGTGTCCATGCACGTCATCCAACTTTGTCTATTATGCACGCGAGCATCTTTTGTGAAATGGAGCGTGTTTTCTCTCGCGGCTACCGTAGTCTCCAAACGTTTGGTCTCATATCTTGCGATAGAGCTCACGTCGAGCTCTCAAATTTGATATACGTGCTACACACATTCTGTGGACGCTAAGGAACAAAAAACCTAGATGGGCAAGATTTTGGCCGGACCTTGCCTTTAAGGGCATTCCTAGCGACAAATTCCATTGGAGCAGGGTGTATAGAGATGCTATTCACATTTCACCTCTTCTTTCTTTCTCGTCTTTTCACAACATCCTCGTGCAAATGTGACTCACTTTTCGCTCGTAAATCCTTTTCACTTAATATCGGTATAGCTATGCACTATACTTCGGACCGAAAGTAAATCGAATAATTCTGTTTCTTTAACAACAATTTAGGGAACAATTCAAACATCTAGATGTTCGGAAATGAAGAAACCCTAGTGCTCTTTTTTTCTTTCGTGCAGCACTGTATTGGTTTCCCATGTTGGGACATTCGAATTTTTGATTTATTCGAAATCGAATACTTTTGCCTTCGAATATCGTATATTTCGAATAAACGGAAAGTTCTATTGTTCAGAGATTAGAGACCATTGTGGCGCTGTACGGAAAAGAAGAAGAGCTCTGGGGCTTTCTCATTCTCGAATACCTGTCGGTTTAAATTGTATCCTGAATTGTTATTAAGGTTACAAAATTATTCGATTATTATTCGCGCCGAAGTATACTACACCCCCCCCCCCTTAAGAATAGGTCACCAAGTTTTTGAAATTATTTTAAAACACATATAAAAAACTTGTATTGGTTTATTTTTATTGTCTACTTCTATTATTAATTTTAAAATGTTGATTAATTATTATTTATTATTAGAATCAATATTTTTATTAATTTTATTTTTCGTGTGGGTCTCCCATTCACCCATCTGTTTATACTTTTCTCAGTTTTATGTCATTTAATTGCCAAGGAAGTTCATCTTCATTTTCCAGGTGCAACTGAGCGAAGACGACAGCGCGGATCGGATACTGGGAGTGATCTACACCTGCCAAGGATACCTCTGCAACTCGTCGCTCCATTCGCAACTCGTGCCATTGTCTTTCCTGTTGATGTGCTTATTGCTTTGATATCGTCCCAACGTGGAAACCACTCACCAAGTGCCATTTCGTTATTCTCCCTGTTCTCAGAGTTCACCTCGCATGGTGTCCATAGCTAATGGGTTTGAAGTGACGGGTCTTACAGAGAGCTATGCATATGTATGATGATATCTGTGTAGAATTGTGCAAGAGCTGGATAAAGTTTTATTTGCCATGGTTTTCTCAGTTGGCATTCGGAAGAAACAAGGTATCCTTGAAAGGGCTCTGGTCAAGCGTTAGGGTAATTCAAAGGTTTAAAAGCCTTCTGGGCCCGCAAGCATAACTGAGATTGCCTAGGGTAACATCACGAAAAGTTACGCATCGTTAACACACGCTTCCACACATTTACCCTGGGTAATCTCAATGATGCAGCCAGGCGCCGAGCAGAATCCATATTCAATTCAAAACAATTGCAGAGTGACTTTGACTTGAGTTGTTGACTTAGAATGTGACATCTTAGGTAATAGTTGCATTTTATGCATTTTATAACGACAAGACTTCCGATTTTCAGGACCAATCATAATGTTAGTCAATTTTATTTTCTCCTCCCATCCTTAGTAAACGTAGGGATCCCCCCCCCCCCCCCTCCCTCTCCCGAAATTCTCCATGGGCAGCTTGCAATGCTGATGACAGAGTGCAAACATTCACTCTCTACTTCATGTGATCCAAACGAGGACTTTTTACTGGGAGTGTCAGTGCACAAACATTGTTTTTATAGCCTTTTTTCGCACTGAATCGACGCAATTGCTCTTTTTCGAAGCTTTTTAGGAAGGATATCCTTTATTCTCGAGGGAATTGGTCTTTTTTCTTGAAATAATGGACATTTTTTATACTGAGTGACGGTTTCCTTAGCAACACAAATTCCTGGACAAGTTTCGTGAGGCTTCATTCAAGAGGGGGAAAGAATACCAATATATCACGTGTTCTTGTCGTAGCTATCATCTTGTGCAGCATAAATTTGTATTGTGCAAAATTTTTTGTCCAGGGGTTGGATGGGAAGGGTTTACGTGGCAAGGTCTATAGCGGATCAAGTGGCCTTTTCTATCATGCGTATATGACAAACATACATAGCTTATCAATGGGGATGACAGCTTACCAATGGAGATGGACAACGACAATATTCGCTAGCATCTGACAAGGGAAGGACAATTTGTCAGTGTGGCCGTTCATAGAGAGGTGTATAATACCTTGTGCAGCTTCCGACCCTGATTTCGGACTCGTTTTCAAAATTTGCCAAACGGCTCCTTGTGATGAGTTATCCCTATGTTTGGTGTTGTGATATCGCGGTTTTGAAGTGACTTTTTCCATTTGTGATCTCATTTCGACAAACTCCAATGTTTGGCTAGTGTGTCTTTAAATTCAGAAGATTTAGAACCTGCGAGTGCTCATCTGGAGGAACAGAGACTCATTTTTCACCAATAGGTCGCTTTGTACACTAATCTCAGGGCCAGTAGATGAGTAGCAAAAATGGGAATAACTTCAGAAAGCAGTCTGGTCAATTTTGGGAACGGATTTGAAATTAGCGTAGAAAGCTGCAATAGGCCACCTCTCTATGAATGGACACACAGACCAAGTATTCTTCCCTTTCGAGAGTCAGAAACGTAGTAGTTTCGAAAAAGAATAAACCACAAGAGATGAGATAACGGGGCGCTAACCCTCGTTCTAGAACAGCAGCACAGTTAAGTTAGGAAAACTTTATCCAATAAATCTGACAATTGGGACACGAGAAATACAAGCCGATATGAGCGATTTCGTGAGTGACAAAAGATAGGTGAATGACAAGAGAGATTTATTAGGTTGAGGAATTATAAATGTCTGCTGTCTTCGTGATCATATTTCTCGACCGCATTAAAACATTTGACGGTGAGTGTGTGTTCATTTTAAAGAGCAATCCATTCCGCATCTGATGACTTAGGAACGGCTTGGATTCCCTCAACTCCCGAATTTTAAATAGGTTTAGAAGCTGACAGATCCAAAAAATGGAAATTTCTTCCGCCAGTAGTACAAACATAGAGAAAGGATATCACCGGTAGAACTGCACCAAACTTCATCTAGTGCCGTGAGAAGAAGTTTGCTTTGCCCTCCGACCACATCCGTGCAAAAATCTACTCCTTGAAAATACCCTCAAACTTGGGTAACTGAACCGAAATCCATAGTGCCAATCAGTTTTTTCGACTGCATCCATCTGCACATTTGGATTTCGGTCTCGTTCAAATACCGCCTCATAGCCAAGGTTTGACACTACCAAAATTTTGCTTGCATCCGTGGACCAATCGTTCCTTGGAGAAGAAAAACTTCAAGAAGTTTGATGGAACCAGAATTTGGATGAGTCAACATTTTGACCCATAGCAAACCGAACTCTCTAACTAGAGATTTGGTTTCTTGTGTGGAGGAAGGAGAAGGGTCACTGATTAGGGAAAAATGTATCGCTTATATTGGGCTATTGAATATTTGTCCTAATAAAAATTTTTATTTGCTCCTCAAACAGGCATTTATAATTCCTCAACCTAATAGAAAAAGATATCCGAGAGTTAGATCCAGGTTAAAATCCGTAGTGCTTCATATAGCAGTTGTTCCGGCCGATGTAGATCGTATTGATTCTTGTATTGATCACGTCCCATGAGTTACATGGGTTACTCAGAGCTGCTCTACTATTTTGGTAGCAATATTCTATTGCTCAACAAAGAATGGCAGAGCAGGAAACCTTCTGCACAGAAAACGTTATGAGAAGCCATCAATTCTTGTTATTGCACAATAAATCAGGATTAGATGTTGTAGAAACAGTTCATGGAGAGCTCTATTCTATCAAGATGAATGGAAAACATGAACACTGGAAAAACTGAAGTGAGGTCCGTCATTTGATGTTTTCGTTTTTCTGGACATCCATGCTTCGTACACCATCGGATGTAGCTCACAGTTGCTTGGGAACATGTGGAAAACCATTAAGACCTGACCAAAACAGTAAAGGAGAGAAAAATATTTACATCAAGTTATATAATGCTTTAAATGCCTCCACTACTTAAGTAGTGGAGGATTCACAAAAGAACCTACGTATTAAAACCGTTTAGGGTCATTGCCCTTTGAGATTAGCCGTGTGAGGAAATGCTCAGTTGGTAAACATCCGTTCTCACACCTATTTATTCACACTCCCGTCCAATTTACGTAATCCGTCTATATGTGCATTTCTTGCTTGAAATGGGATTCATTGACGAAATAAAATAAGATTGACAGTGGATCTCTATCGGTCGAAACCTAGCCTGATAAATATATCCTGCTAGGTTGGTAACACATGTTGTACATGGTTAACTCGAAAAATCTCTCAGAACGCGTTTAGCCGACTGGATAATGCTCATAGAACTGCTATCGAATTTTTATAAACCACAAGCTGCCTAGTTAAGACAGCAACTAATAATTTTTATAGTTCCGAGAACCTAATCTGGAAATTGTACAGTAATGTAAGTGCTTACGTATAACGAAGCCTAGTTGTAAATTATGTATTCGCAATTATATAGCCACGGAGTACAAAACGGCTCTTAAAGGTGCTGTCTGGGCATTTACGTCAGTCAAAGCAATCACGTGAGCACATTTTCAATTTATTTAATCATGAGTTCCTGGTAGCGCATGGTTTAGCTGTTCTATGGTGTTGTTCACCATACACACCTGTTCACTCAAAATTATGAGCATTTATGCACTGGAGGAAATTCAGAACTATCAAAACATTCTCGAGTATCCAGAACTCTTTAGGATGCGAATGAAGGGATAGGGTTTTGACCTTGCCAAAAAAAAGCTGTCTTTTGCCTCTTCCCTTTCACACCTGGTCGCAGTATTGCTTGCATCACTTTCCCACCACTGACACTTCCGAAGATCTTCAATTTCTTTTAGCTGTACTTTTTCCTTAGATTCGATCGCACTGCTGTCGTCGTGCGGTTACTTTGCCTTTAGCAAATGACATCTTCATACATGTATTGGTGGTTATCCTATACTAGGGTATCTATACATATCTTTTCAACACCTAAACAGGCCTAGGTGGGTCTCACTGACGATTGCTGTGTCTTGTTCCAGTTCAAGATCTAGTGGAGGGCGTCCAGGGAAGAAAGTGGAAACTCAAATCCGGCCGCGTAACGTGTGTTAGAGGTAGGCCGTCGCTAAGCCATGGGAACTGGGAATCATGAAACATAACCAAGTGGAGTAACCATGGTCAATTCCAGTTGTTTATTACCGAAAAAAGAGATAATGCACGGTGAACCTAAGAGTAAAAATGCCGACTTTTCGAACTAAACACTATTTTTGGGAAAGAATTTGGTGTAAAGTGTAGATCTCATGAAAAGGAAGAGCAGTGGCCACTAACACCGCAAATCCGTCAGTGAAGGAAATGGTTAGCTTGATTGGGTACCGAATAGACTACTCAATGCTAGGAGATACAGGACGAAAAAGCGGGTTTGTTAGCCCGGTTTCGCTTGGCTATGGCTTCATGAGTCCTAGACCAGGAAGCGCACAATCACGAACGAGGTCAGTGGTGCTGAGGATCTGCAGCTGTCACTGCACCTAAAAGGAACCTTAGGTCCGTATGCAACATTAGGATTACCCAGTGTAAAAATGTCGAGGTCACACAAATTTGCCCGTCTTTGGCGCGTAATGTCAATGTCAGTGACCCTGGGTAATGTCAATGACGCATCCAGGCCCTGTTGAACGTCTCGTTATATAGATAAGAATCCGCCTTTCTCATTCCAGAAAAGAACAACTGATTTCCGATCCCCTCTCATGGTCTTCAACGGATAAAACATTTCTAACCAAGGAAGTTCAAGCGATCGTTTGACTCTTATCACAGCTTTTTACCGTAATATCCTGTACTTGACTACGGTAGCGACGTCACACAATGATGCGCTTTCCGGGTAATGGAAGAATTGCCTCCTTTCTCTGTTTAACATTTAGGACAGCGCAAAAAGAAGAATACGGAACAGAAATTTCTTCCAATAATCTAATAAATCTTTGGAGAATCTTTTTTTTTTTTTTTGAATTTTAAGTTGGTTTGGGGTCTAAATAAATAAATAGTAAACAATCACGGATAAATAAACAAGCTAAATCCTAGGATAAATAAGCAATATAAAGAAACATCGCTTGTCAGTGATTGATCTTCCATTCTTGACAGTATTCACTATAGTTCTGCCAATCATAACCTTCACTTGCTCAAGACAACTTCTCCGCTTTAATTTTACCACAAAGGGTTTCCGTTTTACCCTCGTAACTCATAGGGTACCTGATCATTGCTTTAAAAGTCTACGATCTGACACAATAATGAATTCTGCGCTCACAACAAGTCACAGCGTGTGCGCTGGCGACAACGGGCTGTATTGAGGCGTGGAATGATATTTCCTAGGCAACAGAGCTTCACCGACATCCATGTTTTTCTCGTTATCAGCTTCGACAGGCGCTACCTTGTGATAAATCGTTTGTATTGTAATCGTCGGCCCTCCTAACCATGTCCAAAAACCACTTCTTGTAGTGGTTTCCTGGTAGATGACGGTCCATACACCGTGAACCAGCCATTGGATGTCTTTCTTCCTAATTTCTTTTTTTTTTTTCGATTTTTCTTGAACCTATGTCGGCTCAGTTTTTACAACCTGTACAGCTACCAAGTCTCTGATCTAAGTTGCTGTGATGAAATGTTCGTACAATCCTCAAGAAGCACATGAGTTACAGTTTTTGCGTTGGCACCGTTACGTAAACCAATCCCTCGCGTCAGAAGAAAAAAATGAACTTCTCCTGAAAAGCCACTTTTTCCCACACATCCGTACCAAGTAGATGCTGGAGTTTGAAGCCGTGTGTGACCTCCAAATTAGGCGAAAAACTTTTCATGATTGAGAACACGTGATCTAAATTAAGTCCCTCAATTTGTTAGATTTCCTCCTTGCTTTTCGATAGAATTGACTATTGCCAGTGCCCATTCTAAATGGAGGTCTACCTAGCATTATCATCAGGTGCTCACCCTTAAGCAGGCTATTATCATCAGGCACTGAGCTGACCCTTTAGCAGGCCCTCATGCATCTTAGAGATTATCCAGGCTAAACATTTCGTGCCCTTGTTAACGATTGTAAAATTGGGGTTGCATTGACACTTTTGCCATAGCTAATCTTAACACAACCCAAATTTACCCACTCTCAACATGGGCCTCAACACGTTAACCCTGGGTTATCTCAATTATGCACACAACCCATGAAGTGGAAAATGCGTTACAGTAGCAGAAACCCCGACCCCACGGATTAGAGGGTGAGTGGCAAAAAAAGATATATTCAAAAAACTTATTAACGACTGTTGTTTTTCTTTGCACTAAAGCGCTAGGCCATATTGCGAGATACGAGAAAAAATCAGAAGAATGCAGGTCGAGAAAAAACTTGTAAGTGCCGAAGAGCAACCGAATTTAGCCGATAAGCCACCGAAATTAGGAGAATTGCAAGGATTATTTGAAAATCAGGCACAAGCAACTAGCGACTTGGTCCTTTCGAGAACTTTTCCACAATTATTTCGTGTTTTCACAAACTTATTCCTTACTTGTCTAGGGAACATGGTCGAGAACATTCACTTAAAAATATCAGATGAACTGTTCACTATAACTGGGTTAAAAATTATGAATTCTTTTTCAAAGCACCCACTTCCCATTTGCCTTCAAATCTAGACGTCTTTTCATCCTCAAACCTGGCATCTTCATGAATTTCTTCCAAACTATGTATATGATGATCTTTATATAGGGGGACTAGGTGGAAGTAAAAAGTGAAACAGTATTGAATCAAAACATATATGACACAAGAAACCATTCACATTCAAGCTTCACGGAGTAGAATTAATGCGTGGGAATAATGTCAAAAGGTAAACAAGCTTAAATCACGTCATTGCGGCGAGCGAAAGCTATGCTTTTTGCCTTTTTGCTTTGTAGTTGTCGAGTCTAGCCAACAGCGCACGTAGTCACTGACAATCACTGGAAAGACCATAATTTTCTCAGAGTACTTTATGATATCTTATGATTACCAGTTTTACAAGCTGTTCACACATTCATCTATTCCTGAATATTAATAATGTCCTGGCTTAGACAACGTAGACTGGGATTGAAAAGCGGCACACCATTGTCATAACAATAGCCACGTAAAATCGCAACCTGCTTAGAAGCTGTCCTTACTTTTGAAAATTTTTTTATTCTTTTCGTTCCTTTTTTTTGGATTCCTGATTCGTCATTTATGTACCTCTCTCCGTGAATATGCCTTTCACATTTTCTGTTGGCGCAGCTCTGAACTATGGATTCGTTTTCTTGTCTTTTGGATACCAAATGAGGTGGTGTATTACATATCAGGAACTTCGGGAAGTATGTACTGTTGTGTGCTGTCTGGAACTAAAAGTTGCTTTTCAAGGACTCAAGAAGCCCAGCATGGCTCAGACAGAGCGCTAGATTGGTAATCTGCCAATCTGTGGTCCAAGTCCAGCACAGAGAAAAGGATTGAGAGCTCTGCGCTATGTTTTTGGGATCCGTTGTAATCTCTGAGGAAAGGCAAGGTCCTCCTGATTAAATATCCACTTAAAAATTTTCCCCCATAATAAATAGCTATGCCAATTGTGGTCAAAACTGTGTATACTTACTTCTCCCTAAGCATGATTCCTGTTTTAGAGTTTTGTGAGAGTTCTGTTCAATCCTCAGCGATTGTCTGGAAACATTCCCAGTCGTCTGCGAGAGAAGCCTACAAACCCTGAATCATGCCAACATCCATATCCTTACGCCATTCAGAGAATATATGCGGCATCGTGACTGACGAAGCTTCTTTTCTAGCATGTGACTATGCTGTGGAGAATCACAACAATCTTCATATCCCAGGTCTTAATATGGGCCCAACCCTGGAATTCGGCCAGTGGTTTCCTGCACATCGTTACAGCACCTATTGTCATTTTTTAAAAGTTTTTCTTTTGCCGAATGAGTTATAGGGGCAGCCCTCTTGCCTAATGATTAAGTTATACTATGCTGTTTTCACCTTATTTTTTACTCTATGTCTTCTATAGGCAGCGTCTCGTCTCTATAGGAACGCTAGCGCAAGCGCACCCCAATTGCTTACATTGAAAACATTCCTTAACTGCCCTATTATCGAAGCTTCTTACTTGCACTTAAGCAGCAACCAGTCATATAAATCCATACAAACATTATGCTTTGTACTAATGCGCTTGGAAAAGTTAAAGGATAACTAGAAAGAGAGGGGGAAGAATCAGAAATCTTCGGAGCATAGGCTCGAAAATCCTATTAGCTCTGCCTTTTTTGCCAGATTTCTTTCTAGAAAACGGATACGTTAATTTATGGGGAAATGATTGGAGAGTGACTCCACCCACAGACTCCTTTTTTGCTGCGCCGCTCCCATAATACCGCACGTCCAGTCTGCTTCGAAATAATTGTCGGCTGAATGACCATGGACAAATGTTTGCTTGATATCAAAAACTGCAGAAACTCTGCTAGTTTTCTTCTACATATTTCCAAATTTTTCTTCTAGAACCTGAATGAAAAGCCCAAGTGTGGAATTATCAATATAGACTTCTCCGCTGAGCAGCAGTTTTTTATTCCTTACGCACCCTGAGCGTTACCTGAATTCTTCACTAAAGCGACAGATGTTGAATTACAATTTTTTCTGATGAAGTACATTATGTTCTAACCGCGTGGGGGAAATTCGATCACAATTATTCTTGGAAAGATTTTCGTCTTCGCTTCTCGTCTATCCTTTCAATTAGTGTTTTCTCAACTAGTGATTTCTTCTGGAACGCAGCAAGACGGTTAGGCTCCCAATCTTTAAAAGAGACATGAAATATCGTTGCTATGTTCATAATCACCTTTGTCCTTTATTGGATTACTTAGCTCATTGAGGTATCATTAACCAGTTAATGAGCACGTCACATGGCAAGAACGATGGAAGAAACAAAAAAAACATTGCTATACTAGCTGCTGCATGTTACTCGAGAAATGAAATACTCTCCTTCCTCCTTCTGAACTCTCTGCTTATACACAATAATCAAGCTTAAAAACAGCACTCACGGAAATTTTCACTATCGAGGTGAGTCGCTTACCGTGTAGCCGGCTGCAAGGCAATCACAGCAGCAAGTTGTACACAAGGAATAACCGCCCACCTGCGGAGGTATTGCCGTGGACATTTTGGTGTCCGTCACGCCAGTTAACGCTATTGACTTGATATGTGACGCGTATTCTAGCGCAGTGTATAGGCGAGTGTATGGATAAGTGTACAGTGTAGTGTATGAAATGCGCATGGCCCACAAGATTTCGTGACGTTACGCGCGTATATCCTCAGCGGAAAACTCGTCCGCGTTATGGACGCATGTAAAACAGCGCCTTCATTTTCCGTCTTCCGGCGTGTTTCACGCTGTTTCATCATAAACTGATGGATTGTAAATGTGATGACAATTCAGATGGAATCTCTGATCAGTTCACGCTCCTTGCTATCCATTACTATGTGATTTTTGACGAAAGTACTGTTTACCCTAATGTGGTCTTTGAACTCTAAACTGATATTTACAACTGATCTCCTTTGACATTTCACCTAATGTTTACGGTTTTACGGCTGCTGCAACAAAATCAAATCAACCAGTAATTCATGGAGTATATAAAATTGGGAAGAGAGCTCGCGTTTGTGACAGTTGTCGCTGGTATTCCCTGGTGTTCTTTCCTAGCAACTAATTGTTCTAGGAATGAGTCATGAATCATGCAGATGTGTCCTTACAGAGTCTCAAATCTCTCATAGTACAAATTCGTAAAATGGGCGGAGCGTACGCAGGTGTGCTGTAGGCGGGATTTTTGCATGCACTTCATCGCTATTACATAGCTATTCATCGCTTCTCATCCGGAGTACCTTCTTGCGGGAAGATATCTCAGGGGATCACAATCACAAATACGCTTAGATTCTCCTTGAAAAAGGGGGAAAAACTGCGATATTTAGCATTCCATCTGTGGATCGCTGGCGTTTTCACCACTATGCCCACTTTTTACCTATTTCTTTCCCATTTTTCTCTTCTACGTCTTAACATAAACCCCTGGTTATCCGTTCGTCGTGCGGAATATGTTAAAATAATTGCCACGTCCGACTTTCAGTGAACCTCGGCATGATGTGAATTGTTTGGCCTAGTTTCGTTGAGCCGATGCGAGGTTGCTATAGATCTGTGTTATAATATGTGTTAAAATATGATGAATAATAAATAATATAAAGTAAAATATGCTTCAGATCTATATGTTAAAATAAAAAGTCCTCACCGCTCCTCTTCCCGTTTATGCATTTTTCGCTTTTACTCTCTTAGTGGTTGTTTACTCACATGTCCGGAAAGGTGTTTATTACTGTCTGTTGGCTTCATTACTTGGCTTCATTTAGAGTACTGAAAGACAGAGCAAGAAAGGATTAAGAGCGGTTGGACATCTGGTTGTCTGATCTCGAAATTTTCTATTATCTAGGTCGTAAAGTATGAAATGTCTGATTTTTTAAGTGGGTCAGCTTAACACCTGGTATCTTTCAGGTTTCATCAGGTCCATTCTCAACTTTCTTTCCTTTATGAAGTTACAGTCTCTCTCTCTCTTTTAAAAACACCTATTTGGTCTTTGATCAACTTCAAAATTTTTGTCTGAGAGGAATTTCTGTGAGACCAAAAATCGGATCATTACGGAATATGGGCTACAACGCGGAGCCTGCAAAACAAGGACATCTCCAGATGCCCAAGAAATGTTAGGAGAGGGAGTGCTAATAAAATAACGGGACAGCGGTGGTTTGAGAAATTTCTTCCAAGTGATATAAACCTGAAAATTTAGCGTTGTGATGGACCTGGAATACGATGAGCTGGAAGCTGTCGCTTAAGCGGATAAGAGTCAAACTATGTCTGCATATGCAGCAAGTTTGACGTTCGTAGCCCTATATTACTCGAATGTTCAAGGCAATACGACAAAGTAAAGTGGCTTCATGAACGAATTTCCCACAGTTTGATCCCCAAAAATTGGTGCCATTTGTTGACCACTTTTTTACAAAGGCGAGCTGCGTAAACCTGGTGAGCAAGGAGGGGAATCCACCTGCCATTTACTCTGCTGGCCAAACCTTACTCTACTTGACCACAAATTCTCCTGGGGATTAGTGGAAAAAATGTTTCACTTCCAACATGTATTAGAAATGCCCTTCGTTAACTTATCGCCACTCGCTTCCCATCCTTCCAAGCCTGGGAAGCCACCGATAGATGTCAAAGCTGTGACGGTACCATAGGGGCATATTTGGATTGCTTGTACCTCATTTTTTTTGAAGAGACATAACCCAGAATTATTTCATTCAGAATCAGACATTTCATACTTGACGACTTAATATTATCTCGCTTTTCATTTCATAGTTTTCAATTTTTAATTTTTCTGTTTTAAGGACGTTTATGAATTCCTAGTTCTGCATAGTTTTCTGTTCACGAAAGGCAGCTCAATAAGTTAGCTGGTTTTTCTCCATACCTTTGTGCGATTGGTTACTTCACGACGAAAACACGCGTTAACCTACATAATTGTTGTTCAGCGTCCAATTAATGTAAGCTTCACGTAATTACTGGCACATCAAAGTCTATGAATTGGAGTAATAGGGGAGTAAGTTGATCAAATCTTTATTGTATAGACTCGCTCACGTGATTCTCATCAACGACTGAAAAGGGCAAAATAGACGAAAAACCCTTTTATTCTCGATCCATCTTTTTTCGCATTCCATCCAAAGGATCTACGGATTCTGTTGTTACGAGTCTGCGATTCTTGATAGTGACGTTAAAGAACCCAGTAGTGGCGCCCCGCTCATAGATCAGCATTAAAATCCGTGAAGGGGTGTGCTCAAGTTGTACATAGTTCCATGGTGGATGAGATACCTGGCAAAGACGCCCATTCCGTGGAATTATGTGAGGATCGTCCATGGTATGTATACTACGTGCATAGTACACACACTATGGATGCTCGTCACATGAATCCAGGCCATGAAACCAAGCTGTGCAACGTAAACCACGCCCACTTAAGAACCGTTTCGTGGACCGCGGAATTGCGGTCTGCTTTCACCTTACCTTCCATGTTCTCTACTATGCTTCCATAGATTTTGATGCTCAAATACCCAGAGAATCGCAAGGCGTATTTTTGGTGGTGAAATGTTCTAGAAGGATCTTCTGCAAAAAATGTTACCATGACGTAGACATAAATAAAATTGCCCTAGCTGACATTAATTTGTTCCAGGAACAAGCCTTTCGTCGTATGGCTGTGTCCTTTCTCTCAGTTTATTATTGACAAGCCAGTACATTTCGCAATTTATAGTGAGATTTTGACCAATATTATTTTTTGGTTTATGTTCAGACTTTTTAATGTGACTACCACTTGTGGTAGACTTGCAAAATTTTATCAACGGGACAGGGTGTAATGAGCCACTCTAGAGTTTACCGATCTACCTCGACCTGCTGCTCTGACATTTGTTAATTTTGCGACAAATCCGTTCTTAGAAATCATGCTCCTCCTGCTTTTAAAGCATCCCACACGTTTAATCATTGGCTTTTGTACTAGTGGTGCTTCGGTTGCTGATTATCCCTATTCAAGCCACTTGCGATGAATCGACTCTGCAGCCTACGTACCTAAGGATTCCACTTATTGACTAATTCGAGCCTTCACCGATTTCGCGGAACTTTTTTTCTCTCAGATTTTGTTTATTTTCCATTTCTAAGAAGGCAATTCTAATGATTAGAGCCTCAATTCTCAAAACTACAGTGAGCGTCAACGGCAGTGATCCATTCACGGCCTTGACGAGCACGCCGCGCAACCGCGCCGCGCACGCTGGAGGCGGTGTCGTTTGTTCCGATTATGCTACTTCTCGTTATGAAACATAAAAAAAGTGAAAAGATCACTGAAGTGGGAAGAAAAGCGCCTAGAAATACGACTCATGAGAGCGATTCCGGCGCGTGCGGCGCGGTTGCGCGGCGTCTTTGTCGAGGCCGGGATGGGTCACCGCCATTTAAGCACACACAAATTTGCTCCAACCTCTAATCACAAGTACAAAAACCCTTGCTCATCAATACGGATAATATCCTCTTTTTATCCCCGTTTTTTTCTGGATATCCTTCTTCCTTTACATCACATTATCCAGGTAGCCATTCAAAACACACCCAAGAGTTCGTTTTTAGCACAAATGACTTTGTAGCAATTCCTACAACTATGGACACGTGTCCTTTTGTCGATTTCCCTCGACATTTTGATGAAATTTTGAATACATTTTCTCCAGACATGTGGTTATAGACCACTAGTTCGAGCGTATCGCTGTAGTTTTAATCACCTGTGGTCACCATGGTGACGTAGTACAGATGGACTTCCCTCTCTCTAGTGAATTTTGCTACAATTTCCTCTGCACCTTTGGTGCCAGTGCACTCTCACAGTGCAATAGTTTTGCTGGGGAACCAAGCAATTGATAAACTAACGCTAATGACTCCAAGGGTTTCCTGGATAGGTCATTTGGTATGAATAATGCTGTTCTGAGCTGTTAACATAATTTTTCGAGTGAATGTAAGTACTCTTGTTCTTATCAGCCTTCCTACGTTGTTCCTGCTTTGACCCTCAGGAAAATTGCACTGATATAAGGGCTAAAATGAGTCCGAGGCTGTATAATTTCGCTAAATAGACACATTGTGTAATTTTGATGTCTTCCAACCACGACCTCTTGGGCAGCATTATTGAACCCCACACTCTTGAGTGAGCTTGTTGAGCAAAGCACCGGTTGATGCTACCTTCACCCTGCTCCTAGGTTCATAAACTCTTCAACGTATATGCCTTCTCAAGCGTGCTGAAGAAAAACTAATAGCAGGAAATGATAAAGAGACTTAATAACTCTGTTATGCTCAGAAAAACCTTGCCACCTTCATTCCTCGATTTCTAAACAATAATCGTGTCGCATTTGCCGAAAATTCAAAACTTCCGCACGGACAGTCTAACGCTTTCCTAGTTCTTCTCCCCGACCTTCCAGGAAAGAATCTCTTGAAAATGCGCATTTTCATGAGAATTCTCAAATTGTTTACATCTATTCGCTTTATGGATGGGAACGTAGACGGATCCTGATCATTAGTTCCGAGGAAATTGAGATTCTGACGTGTTTTATGCCGGGAACTCCCAGTTTTTTTTTATAGTTTCACAATGGTTAGATGATTTCGATAATGTCGATGTGGACTCAGCTTTTGGAGGGTGCATGGGGGCGGCGAGTAGGGGCGAAGAAGCGGAGATCCCATTATCCCCCCCCCCGCCCTTTCTGGCCCGGCATTTCTGTGCTCGTTACTGGGTTCGCCGTTTTTAACATTTCTCCCAACTTGAAATAAATTTTGCTCCTTTATTTATCCCCTCTTTCGAAGTCCTTTCAGTATCCGGCTTCCAACCTCCACTTTTCACGCGATATTTTTGTTCAATTTCAACTTTTCTGAATAGCTATCAAGGTGTCTTTTACTCTATTCGTTTCAGCATTATTGTATGCATAAAGTATGTTTTTTTGCAGATGATAATCTCTGAAAGGTTTGAGGTTCTCTGAATTCTATTTTGCTTGCTTTACTAGAAAAAGTTTACGTGATGATGTTTTGGGGTGGTTTTCCGAACTTGGATACCATTAGCTTGTTAATCTCATTTGCCTGTAGTCCGTCTAAGGGAAGGAACGATACGGACATTTTTATTATTTTGTTCGTTTTCTTCTCTATCTTTCATTGATACAGTGGCGGTCAAAAGTATTGCAACAAGTGGTTTTTCGGAAACACTTCTTCGAGGATAACGCTCGAAATCGAAAGGACTGCGGAGTGTGCCGGAACCAAACACATTCAGCTTAGGTTAGAGTAGATTGAGGAATAGGGCTGTCCTTCAAACTGTTGATAGAGTGGGGTAGGAGACGGAAAGACCCTCAGAGGGCCTCTGCCGAACTGACCTCAAATAAGATGGTGAATGCCAGTCAGTGATCGGCGCACATACCTTCCCTAGTGGATAAGAGCTGAATACATTGCGAGGAACCCAATTCGTGGTGGTACAACGACTACGGGCGTAATTCTGTGAGATTTTTGTGGACAGTAGCAAATGACAGATCCCGACCTCGGTGAATAAATTCTTTTCCTCGAAAAAGTATTTGGTGGAATGGTGAGGTTTCAGCTTTCTTCTATTCCGCATAAGTATCTACTGCTCACATAAAAATCTCAACACACTTCACCAAATGCTTTTCCAAAAAAAAAAAAGGAATTTATTCGCGGATGTCGGAATCTGTCATTTGCCACTGTCCACAATATCTCACAGAATTATGCCCATAGTCGTTGTATCACCACGAATTGGGATCCTCGCAACATATTCGGCTCCTACCCACTGTGAAAAGTATGTGCGCCGATCACTGACTGGCATTCACCATCTTATTTGAGGTCAGTTCGGCAGAGGCCCTCTGAGGGTCTTTCCGTCTCCTACCCCACTCTATCAACAGTTTGAAGGACAGCCCTGTTCCTCAAGCTACTCTAACCTAAGCTGAGTGTGCTTGGTTCCGGCACACTCCAGAGTCCTTTCGATTTCGAGCGTTATCATCCAAGAAATGTTTCCATAAAACCACTTGTTGCAATACTTTTGACCGCCACTGTACAGTGGGCGTCAATGACGGTGACCCGTCTGCGGCCTCCAACAGAACGCGGCGCGACCGCGCCGCTCGAGTGAGAATCCTCTCCTGGACAGCAAATTATGGGGTTTTCTTGATGGTCAATTAGTTTTCTTATTAATTATCATCAAATATGATGAACAACTATCAAGAAAACCCAGATAAGTCACTACGGCGACGATTCATGCGTGAGCGGCGCGGTTGCGCCGCGTTCTGTTCGAGGTCGCAGACGGGTCACGGCCATTGACGCCTACTGTATGTTCATTTGTGTTTGTTCATCAGGTGCAGTTGTTTCAATTACATGAGCTAGGTGTTCCCGATATAAGTTTCTCACGTTCAAATAATTTGAACTTTTCATTTTTACCCTCAGCTACAATTTCTATTTCTAATACTCATTTTGTTATTACAGGACTTCTTGTTCAACACAGACGAAGTTCCTCCTAAATGTTGGCCTTTATTTAATTTTCAAAGTATTTGTAGAAACCTAATCTGTCTTTTCTCTGTCTCTCTTCCTCCTTCATTCCATTGCCTGCCACGGCTATAGAGCACTTCAGGCATTTGTTGCCTTGTCGAAGCAATTTTTTCTAATTCATTGCGTGTTTTTTCGGCTTCCTACCTATTCTTGTAGCATATAGCGTTCAAGAAGATCTCCTTCTTTTCCAGAGAAATGAAGGAAGGTGTCCCACCATCGCCATGTGTCGATGCTCATCAAGCCTCGCCCACTGTGTTTTCGTGAGTTTTCTTTTTCGTCTCTAGCTCTATGAAAGGCTTCCCTCTGGATCGGATCTTAGAAGTAGTATCAAAAATATACTAAATTCACTAACACTAGTAATACGGCTTATGATCAGTGAAACCTGCAATTTCCGCAAACAGCGGTGTCTATGGCGATGTGGAGATAAACAGGTGAAATCATTAGACGTTAAGAAGCCTTCGCCGAAGTGGTCATCGAGCAATTATACATACAGCCTCGTATTACTACATACCTAGTAAGTATTAGTAGTAGTATGGACGTCATAGGAAGTCAGCATAGGGTAGTCCTCCAGTCTAGACCTGTGCAATGCAAGCCTTATTCCCTTTTAGAGAGCCCTAATAATTTTTCCTTAGGGATCTACTCTCTTTGAGCGCTAAATGATTCTGTCATGTCCATTACAGCGCTCTGATTTTTCCATCAGCCTTCAGAGTAAAGTCGCTGTTAGATGAGATTAAGGCCCGTATGCATGAACACCCCGCTGGGGAGGGGAGGGGACCAGTGAGGCTGTCAAGTACTGGAGTCATTTCAAACGCTGCAAGCACGATTGTCCACATAAGGAATCTCTTGTGGATCCCTTACGTATGAGCGAAGTGTTGAGCCACGTGCGCTCCTCTTTGGTGTTCACGAAGCGAGAAGATTTTCTGAGGGAGGGGATGTACATCCCCTGCGATGAGTAGGGGATCGCTGGGGATCACGCAAATCATCCAACTATCCCGGAATTTCGCATTTTTTAGAAAATCTTTTTGGACCGACATTCGCATGAAGATGTCTTCGCTTCGCATCGGTCATTGCCTGGGCCTTAATTGGTTAGCTAGCGCGATCCCCGGCGATCCCTACTCATCGCAGGGGATGTACATCCCCTCCACTCAGAAAATTTTCTCGCTTCGTGAACACCAAAGAGGAGCGCACGTGACTCAACATTNTAAGGAATCTCTTGTGGATCCCTTACGTATGAGCGAAGTGTTGAGCCACGTGCGCTCCTCTTTGGTGTTCACGAAGCGAGAAGATTTTCTGAGGGAGGGGATGTACATCCCCTGCGATGAGTAGGGGATCGCTGGGGATCACGCAAATCATCCAACTATCCCGGAATTTCGCATTTTTTAGAAAATCTTTTTGGACCGACATTCGCATGAAGATGTCTTCGCTTCGCATCGGTCATTGCCTGGGCCTTAATTGGTTAGCTAGCGCGATCCCCGGCGATCCCTACTCATCGCAGGGGATGTACATCCCCTCCACTCAGAAAATTTTCTCGCTTCGTGAACACCAAAGAGGAGCGCACGTGACTCAACATTTCGCTCATATGTAAGGGATCCACAAGAGATTCCTTATGTGGACAATCGTGCTTGCAGCCTTTGAAATGACTCCAGTACTTGACAGCCTCACTGATCCCCTCCCCTCCCCAGCGGGGATGTTCATGCATACTCAGGTGGGAAAATTCGAGCAGATTCCGCTTATTTTACGTGTATTTGTTTCGAAAATTTATTCTCGAAACAAATACACGTAAAATAAGCGGAGTCTGCTCGAATTTGGCGACTTTTTTCGATTCGAGTAGATTCCACTCGAATTTACACGTAAAATAAGCTAAATCTGCTCGAATTTGCACTTCGTGTAAACTCGAGCAGATTCGACTGGAATTTACACGTAGAATAAGCGAAATCTGCTCGAATTTGCACTTCGAGTAAATTCGAGTAGATTCGAGTGGAATTTACACGCAAAATAAGCTAAATCTGCTCGAATTTGCACTTCGTGTAAATTCGAGTAGATTTCGCGTATTTTTCGTTTATTTTTCTGGTAATTCGTTTTTCAGTAATTATTGCCGCTGCTCTTATGCCTTAAAAGGTAGATTATGTCTGAAAAAAATCAACAAATTTTACTGACCATAAACATAAGAAAAATTGCCAGGTTTGCCCAGAAATGGAATTATTCCATGTTGAGTCGAGGACAATTCACCTACTTAATCTACGGAGCACCTTAACTGGTTTCACTGAGGTTTCNCCCTCAGAAAATCTTCTCGCTTCGTGAACACCAAAGAGGAGCGCACGTGGCTCAACACTTCGCTCATACGTAAGGGATCCACAAAAGATTCCTTATGTGGACAATCGTGCTTGCAGCGTTTGAAATGACTCCACTACTTGACAGCCTCACTGATGATGACCTCCCCAGCGAGGATGTTTATGCATACGGGCCATAGAAAACGGTGTATACCACATTACAAGCTTTTAATACGACTACTCCAATTTTGGTGTCAATACATATTGTAATCAACTCTGTTTCCAACGTATTTGCATGTCTCCTAAATTGTTTTGAATCTGCGAGTATTGAGTAGGCAAAGTCAGCCGTCTATCTTCTTTTACTGTAGTACAATTTTTGTGACAACTGATTGTTTGATTAGTAGCGACAGATCTGCATTTCCCTTCGATGTCCTGTCATGCCAAAGGGCTGGAGTCTGCAACCAACAATTATGGTTGTCGGCATGTTTAAGCCAGATGGAAAAATATGTAGATTGGTCGAAGGAAACCGATATAAATTTTTGAGCAATATCGTCATAACTAGTAGTCGAACGAATTGTAAGAAATGCCGATTACGGAAGACGTATAGTTTTCCTTTAGGTTTCGTTACGACTAAGCATCTTCAGCATTCTCTGTTGGACGAAATAAGTGTACTACTTACGATTTGCTCAATGAAAAAAAAGACCTGTATTCAAAGTACGTGGAGTAAACCACGAGGAAGCACATTCATATATGCTTGAGGATCTTGTCTGTCTTAATAGCGGTGGATTGGACGAATTTCTACCTCTGACCTTGTTGCTGCTAGCTTCGCCCATGATGTCACAGTAGATCGAAGTAGATGTGAAACTATTCCTACGATTTTACATAACATCAAAAATCGGAGAACTCAACTCAGCAGCGTCAAAACGGGGATGTAAGGCGTGCGATGAGTTGCGTATAGTGGAATAATCCCATCGACCGTAATTTAACACTAGTAAATTTGGTAGTAACCGACTTATGATGAGTTTCCCACAAATCTTTCATGATGAACCTAATTGTGTTTTAAGGACCAGATGGGAATGTAATGTCCCGAAACGATGAACCTTTCCATGGTCTTTCCATGGTGAATAATGTCGTTTTTATGCAGGTGTATCTGTTAGAAATGACAAGAGTTTGCTCCGTTTCATCAACAGAAATTCCTTTCTTTGTGAGGCTTACCTTCGTGCTAGGGTGTGTATCACTGTGAGGGTAAAGGGAGTGTAACCAGGCCACTCTGATTGGGGCATTCGAGCCGCCCATAACGCCAACTGTTTGACTCGTACGGCGCTAAACACAAGTACAGCATGTACTATAGGATTGACGCAGTTCGAGTTCAAACATATGGGCGTCACGGGCGGGCCGAGTACGCCAATCAAAGTCGCCTGGCTACGCCTCTTTTTCCCTCTTGATGATACACCCTCTCCAGGCTATTCAAGTGTTGTACGATTTGTACCACCCGGCCATCGGTAGCCCTTCGATAACGCGCTGAAACGAGGTGTGTTTCAAGTTTATTGAGCGGAATTTATTCTTTATTTTCATTTATTAACAATTTAATAGCTACTTTGATTTGACTTTGAGAAGATTTAATAGAAAGGAGCTTCAAAAATTATTTTATGAGTTCTGCGCAGGAGGCCCGCGGATACGAGCGAGGAGGCCGCGATTGTGCCCGATAGGACCGCGCGTATTAGTGGGAATGGGGCGGACCACTACGACAACACCGCGGGTATGGACTTCAACCGGTTAAAGTGAGTTTGTGATCACGAATATATGCATCTGATTCCTACTTTACATTGAGTACAGCCACATTTAGTCGGTTTCTCTTCATGAATTTCTTCCCGGTTTTCAGAGTTATCCATTTAGCGACGCTACATAAGGGATGCAGTGTTTCATGGACAGAATATGAGCCTGAGTTGCACGCAGTTCAAATAGGCTGTCAGAAAATTCTATCTTGGATCTGACTCCGATTGAATATTTGAAGCGCATAAAAGGCAATTTTGTACCTACATTGTTGTGGTTTCATAACGTTAAAAAGTGGTTTTGCTTGTGTTTTTGATAGTTACGTTTGGTGCTGAATATTGTAAAAAATATTGTATAATATTGAATAAATGTTAAAAGGAATTGATAATTAAATCATTCAACAAGGCACTGCCAACACCCCGACGATTAGTAGTCGGTCACGCGCCGTGGTTTCGTGAAGAAGGCCCGCGGACAGCGACAAAAAGCCGCGGTTACAGGCGAGCAGCCCGCGGATGATCGTGAGGGATGCGCAGGCATGTACGGGGGGCTCGCGGGCGTGGGCAGGCGGAGAGCGTGGGATAGGTCGGCCGGAGCAGTAGGATGAAGCTGGCCTGCTGAAAACAAAAGTTTGCCCGTACTGGTGAGAAATTGAAGAATTGTAAGTTTTAGTCTAGAATTCTACGGCAGATCTGTGGATCTGCGGGTTCTCCAACCCTTTCTACTACCTGGAAGATATTTTTTTGCTGGAGGAATCGAACCAACTAACCTGTGACGACGGAAGATTCGGAGTTCGCTCTCTTATCCACTCGGCCATCCACGCTGATGCCAGAACATGTTTCGATCCCACCGATGTACCGTATCAGTCACATAGCAGACAGGGGCTGGCAGTGGTAGCCATACCATCAGGCACGACCGTACCTGCGCCCTCCAGCAGCGGTGGGTGGAGCACGCGACTTGTGGCTGCCCTGTGATTCGCTCGCAGTGCCACGCGTCCACTGTCGAGAGTACGGTACACGCTGTGGTTATTGGAGCTCAATGCGATCGGATCCATACCATGACAACGCCGATAAGTGACCGATGTAGACTACAAGCACACATTCTCCAACTACACTCAAAACGTTGTGTGGCTCCGATTTGAAATTCAACCATGGAAATGTTCGGTGTACATGAATGTGCGACTGCTTCATACATTCATTAGCTGATTAATCTATAAGGATTATGCTTCGCATACTTACTTTTTGTGGTCCCGTGCAGGCTTCAGGCAGATTCTCTCTCAGAAATTAGCGATTTGCTTGTTTATTTAACAGCTAATATGTGTACACGGACTATGCGCGCACGCATGAACATAGAGCAAATTATTCTATTTCAAACATCTCGGCTTTATTCATTCGTGAGTGTATGATTCGCAATCGAGTGATGCACCTGTCGGCATGGTCATGGCATGGATTCGCCCATATTGACCTCCAATGAGAGAGCTACAGTATGCACCAGATCCTCATGCAGTGGATGCGTGAACCAGCGGGCGAATCACAGCGAACCCGCATGGATAACTCCACCCACCGTTGCTGGAGGGCGCAGGTACGGTCGTGCCCGATGGTATGGCTGCCACTGTCAGCGGGTTCCCGTCATCGCCTGCTATATTACTGATACGGTACATGGGTGGGATCGAAACATGTTCTGGCATCAGCACGGATGGCCGAGTGGAT
The DNA here is from genome assembly GCA_000688135.1 of Ancylostoma ceylanicum. Taxonomy (NCBI): domain Eukaryota; kingdom Metazoa; phylum Nematoda; class Chromadorea; order Rhabditida; family Ancylostomatidae; genus Ancylostoma; species Ancylostoma ceylanicum. The sequence continues at coordinate 1,119,674 of JARK01001364.1, read as the reverse complement.
AAGAGAGCGGACTCCGAATCCTCCATCGTCACAGGTTAGTTGGTTCGATTCCTCCAGCAAAAAAAAACATCTTCCAGGTAGTGGAAAGGGTTGGAGAACCCGCAGATCAAGAGGTCTGCCTAAGAATTCTAGACAAGTAACCTAGAATTCTTCAACTTCACATCTCTAAGGGCAAAATTTTTTGTTCTTAGGCCAGCTTCATTCTACTGCTCCTGCCGACCTACCCCACGCTCTCCGCATACCCACCCCGCGGGCTTTTAGCGCACACCCGCAGGCCTCCCATAGAGGCCCGCACGTCCCTACGTGCGTCCGTGGGCTGCTCGCTTACAACCGCGGCTTTTTGTGGTTGTCCGCGGGCCTCCTGCATAAACCCGCCATGCGTAACCGACTACTGACCGTCAGGGTGGTTACAGTGCCCTGTTGAATGATTTATTTATCAATCCTATTCAATATTTATTCAGTAAAGAGAATCGTAAAATAGTATCCATGACAGTAAAAAAGCACTTTTTAACGGTATGAAACTACAACATTGAAGTACTATCACAAAATCGCCTGTTGTGCTCATAAAAAACCTAATCGGAGTAAGATTCGAAAAGGTATTTTCTGACAGCTCATTCGAATTGTGTGCAGCTCCAGCTTGTTTCTGTCCATGGGTCCAAACAGGATCAGAAATTACCGCATCGTAGATGTAGCGCTAGAACTCAGAAAAACTGGGCAGGAAATTCATGAAAAGAAACTCGACTAAATGTGGCTTTACTTGATGTAATATAAGAATCAGATGCACATAAGCGTGATCATGGACTGATTCTAACCAGTTGACGTCCATCCACACTCGCGGTGTTGTCGTAGTGGTCCGCCCCATTTTGATCAATGCGCGGTCGTTTTGGCTACAGCCACCGCCTTCTCGCACGTATCCGCGGGCCTCCTGCAAAGACTCCTTTCTAACAGATTATTTTCGTCCCTCTCCAAAATAGCTATTAAATGACTAATAAATAAAAATAAAGAATAGATAATGCTCAATAAACTGAAAACGTATCCCCTTCCTTTAACATGTTATCGAGACGATCCTGCTGGCCGAAACCCTGCAATATTTGGACCCCCTGGTGCTAAGGTTCGCAAAGAAAGGAATTTCTGTCGGTAAAACAAACCATACCCTTGCCATATGAATCGGAGTTTCTAAAGGTAACATCTACATGGTCATACATATTATTGCGTGCCACTGTGTAAAATTACATCTCCATATCATGGCTCATTAACTCTGAATTCGAAACCTGTCCAAATGGGCAATCGATTACGACAAAAATATGCACAAGTACAAATATGGACATCCAGTTGTGCCACGCATTTAAAAACTCTACGTAAGCAGGGGGTTGGGCTTCCCCACAGAATTTTCGAAATTTACAAAACAAACAAAAATATTGTATTATTTCGATTTCGATTGTATATTTTAATTTTTTAGTCAATAATTATTGTTTAAGATTTAAATTAATACTTGCATTATATTTATTTTCCATCTGGGTCGTCAAAACGTCGGAGACCCCAATTTTCCTTCCCACCCCCGCCCACTTTCCGCGTCCGCTACTGGTTGCCACCTTGGTTAAAGTGAGATCAGCTAGCCGAGCTCGATGGTAATAGAGATCAACGTGTAGCTCGAAATTTGATGCGTTGGCATAAGAGACTACTAATTCAACTGCTCAAATAATTGGGTAATCGGGTTCTCCATTTCAAAATGTGTTTATAATAGGTTGCAGCCCAACGATCGCAAATGGTTAGTTCGGTGCGGAACCATGCATTTGCTGTGGTCGCCTTGTTGTTTATCGGCGATCACCCTCGTGGAGCGACGTCCATGACACGAGCTGTCGACTGTTGGTACTTTTCCCGCGTTGCGAATACTATGCGTTCACATCTTTAGTGATAGTTCTACAGTTTTGCTGGTTTTTTTTGTGAATGAGTATGACATAGCGTGCACATATGCGAAAGGCCGTAAATTTGTGAGTTTTCACATGCCGCGATAGTGCGATGCGATATGATCGCTGCGCGCCACGTCGAGGATGTCATGGCCGTCGCCGCGATACCACTGCCTCGCGCTGATGTATAAACACAGCTTTGTTTGAATATTTGCTAGAGTGTCAGTGTATAGAAACTATCACAGCACTTATGCGCTGCTGCACAGTGAACTCCAAGCGGTTGTAGACAAGGGGCGAGACCGCGGCGCGGATGGTGTGGGGGTCATAGGCTATTTCACGCTGGGAATTATCGATTAGTTTATCGATTATATCGATTGTATTGATTTTTCGCTATTTCCGCCTAGAGACTGGCAAAAACATGCCTACTGGGGTTAGTCAATACGCCGAACATTAAAATGAAAACAGTTTTGCACCAAACTATTGATTTATTGGTTTTATCGATTTTTTCCACTTTGGTTCGGGGACAGGCAAGGGTGGGGCAACATGTCAGGTGGGGTTCGCCAATATGCCTAACACGATTATGACAGCTATTTTGCAAGAAAGTATCGATCAATTGGTTTTCACGAGTTTTTCATGTTCGGGCAGGTGAAGAAAAACGTTAACGAAACTATTTGACGTGTTGATCACTGAAATGACGAGCACTTCGAATGGATGAATGTATCCTAACTAATAGCATCAGCGTGAAAAGTCTGGGTTAGTGAAACTCCCGAGCGGAGCCGGGTATGCCGTCTAGTATTCGATATCCGACAGCAAAAATATTCGATTTCTAATAAATCGAAAATTCGAATGTCCCAACATGGAAGACCCATACAATGCTACACGAAAGAGAAGAAGGGCACTAGGGCTTCCTCATTCTCGAACGTCTCGATGTTTGAATCATTTCTCAAATTTATATTAAAGGAACAAAATTATCCAGGTCCAGAGGAACAGATCGCCAAATTGAGCTGGTTTATCCTGATAAGGAGAAAGGAGTAAATACAGCAGGGTAGCGGAAACGATGTCACTTGGACCAAGCCGGTACAACCATCTATGAATAGAAAAAGAAAGGGGGAATTCCATAGCAAACTAAGAGCTCTGTAAGCAAACGAGAATGGAGTGATCCCGGCCTAACTCAGCGGGCCTAGTCGAACTCAGTATGCCACTAGCAACCATTTCAAACAAGTGCTTGGTACAATCCTCAGATAAATCCCATATTACCTATCACCTGGCCAAATGAAGGACCTTTTTTCGGAATAAAAGTATTAGAAGATTACGCCAGCTCGACAATTAACGAGCATACCGCTGTTGGTCGGCCAGCTATCGTAATGACAGATGAGTAAAACAGCAACTCTATTTTTACTTTCATCGTTCTTCGATAAGCAAACAGCTACACTGTAGACCTTCAGGAAGGAAAGACGTAACAAAATCGTGTGGACAGCTTGTGTCTCCCTCAAATGGGCTTTCCGCCAATCGCAAGTGCCCAGAAGTTTTCAGTGCTATTTTAGGAATATGGAAAAGGTGCAGCCAGTGTTAACAGTTAGTGTTATAGCAACGTACATTTCTGTAGAGAATCATGAATCCAGCCGCATCAAATCCAAGTATATAAAAGCATCCACTCGGATTCCGCTCCGAAGGTTCGACCCTTACAGATGCTCATGTTTCAATTATGCTGAAAATCAGGACCCTCAGAAAACAAAAAAAAAACAGAATATGAAGAGATATCGCATAACTCCAACTCCTCCAGAAAGTATTTTATTGTCAGCCTATCGCATGCATCTGAGCGAGCCGCTTTGAGGCCAAATTTTGAGAGCTCACACGAAAACTTACGCACTCGGATTCAGAAAATCGACTGTTATCTGTTAGGGATTGGCTCGAAACATATTAGGTTGTTGCAAAATCGATGTCGGATTTTTGGACCACAAAATTTGGAATAATGCTTTGGAATGCGAAGTGGTGTTTCCACCATATATTTTGTACTGGTTCCAAAGCACATTTCTTCCTCTTTCTGCCTATTCATTTTTATTCAGATTCACAAACTTTTTCTGTGGTTTTCGGGCTTGAATTAAAATGCACCAGTGAGCTAAAATTCGTCCCAAACTGTTTCGTGGACTCGAACTCGATAGCAAGAGAGTGGTTTGCATATGAAATATTACCAACCTATGCAGGAGGGAATGCTCAACAAAGTAATGGCCCAGTGCTGGCCCAAGTCATTTAGTGTTGGAGACACATGCCTCTGATTCACGGACTAAAATTCGATGACATCAACGCCATTTTGAAAGCACTGGTAGAAGCTATCACCAGGAGACCTGTTCAGTATCTCAAAGGTGGCCTTGAGGTTCATTGTTCTATTGTTTTTGTCGGCATCGGAGGAACGAGCATGATGAAAAAAACTGAACAAGCGGATCCAATTCGATTATCCTCTAGTATTTCACAGTGGCTCAAGACCACACTTTCCACTCAAAACGCTCTGGAAGTAGATACAGGCGGAGATCGAGACTCTCCCTTGTAAGTCTTACTCAGCAGACTGTTCCCCTTTCGGTGACCGCAAATTCAAGCGGTGGGACTCATCCCTGAGAGGAAGAGCAAGCCGCAAAAATACACAACTTCAAAACGACATCGCCGATATTTCTANAGACAGATGCCACATGAAGGCAACGCGAGCGAAGCGAGCACGAAAAGAAGCCTGAGAGTCCGGCGTCAGCCGGACGATCAGGCTAGTGTTTAATAATGTCGATAACCTTTTTTTCACCTGCTCGATTAGGAAAAAGTCATTAAAACCAATTAATCAATAATTGCAATGCAAAACATAATAATTGTCGCATTCGCGTTAGGCATATTAGACCACCTGACATGTTTTCACCCGTCCCCGAGCGAAAGTGGAAAAAATCAATAAAATCGATAAATCGATATCATAGCCCAAAAAAGTTGCCATATTCGTGCTCAGCGCATTGGACAACCATAGTAAGCACGTCCTTACCCGCCCCTGAGCGAAAGTGGAAAAAAATCGATAAAATCAATAAATCGATACCGTCGCCCAAAGTGTTTGTCATATTCATGTTCAGCGTATCGACTAACCCTAGTAGGCATGTTTCCGCCAGTCTCTGGGCAAAAATAGCGAAAAATCAATAAAATCGAAATAATCGATAAACTAATCCATAATTCACAGCGTAAATTACCCTATAACCTCCGCCGGACCATGGTAGACCTGCATGCGAAATTTGGTTCAGATCGGTTGACTCTCCGCAATTTCTATTCATTACATACATACATACATACATACATACATATATACACACACACACACACACACACACACACACACACACACACACACACACACACACACACACACACACACACACACACACACAAACTTTCACTTTTATATATACAGAAGATATGGTCCGCAATGCTTACGAACTCTGTCAATTATGCAATGAACTCCAAACGGTCTTAGACAAGGGGCAGGGCCATGGAGCGGGCACTCTAGTTGTCTGCTGCACCTCACGAGGCGGTGAGAAATCACGGCGTATCGGTTTTCCTCCGTGTCTCGGCCCAGCAGGCCCGCTGTCTCGGTGCAACAGACAACCAGAGTGCCCGCTCCATGGTCCCGCCCCTTGTCTACGACCGTTTGGAGTTCACTGTATAACTGACAGAGTTCATAAGAATGGCGGACCAACTTGCTTCCATATTCTACACAGTGGCCTAGCGCTGCAGTAGCAACGCGCGTTTTGTCTTTAATGATGGTTGTTTTGCTTCGAAGGTAAACTAATCTGGGAGCTTGCTTCCAGATGTTTTGTAAGGATACACGAAGTGCACTTCAAGCGAGGGAAATGGCTTGTAATCCAACCACTCGCATGGTTCTATCTCCGAATTCACTAAGCGACTTGGAATCAGTCTGAAGCTTGATTAGGGGAAATCTGAGATGTGTTGTTTCTCTACAATGCCTTAGACCTGAAGTCTGTCCCACCTCTTCTTCGTGTTGGAAATAGTAGATTCTTAAGTTTCTCGTCCTCGCCGTGCTGATTACAGCAATGTAGATCGAAATTTAGAAGAATGACGAAACCTCACTTTTCAGAGGTTCCAAGGTGCACGTCCCGCGGGTCACCTGCGCGGGTAAGTCCCCGCGGGCTGCCTGCCCGCAACGGCTCCAGCTTTGACCAGCAAGTCTTTACCTGTACAAACGATAAATTAAAGACAGCATCCACGGAAATTTTTGTGTTGGAGATTTCGCTGAATTTCAAGGTTTTCAGGGACGATGAACTCATAGGCAGTGATGAAACAGCATGGAACAGGCCGGAACACGAGAAAAGAAGGCGCTGTTTCCCATGCGTCCACAGCGCGGACGAGTTTTCCGCTGAGGGTATACGCGCGTATCGTCACGAATTCATGTGGATGATGTGCATTCCATACCCTACACTATACAATATTCTTTGTACAGCATGATGCATTAGGCTAGACCAATCGTAGCATGCTAAATCAATAGCGTTAACTGGCGTGGCGGACACCAAAATGGCCATGTTCGGCTCTGTGTCCACGGCAGTATCTCCACAGATAGGCCGCTTTTTTCTGTGTTCAAGTTACCATTGTGATTGTCTGGCTGCCGACCACACAGAGAACGACTCACCTCGGAAGTGAGGATTTCCGTGGGTGCTGCCTTTAAAAATTAATGTACGACTTTTTGCATCTTTTCTGTTCAGCTAACTAACACAAGCCCTCTTAAAACACTGTGTTGTAAACAACCTACAATAGACTTACATCATTGTGCAATATTTCTTATACTTCTTGTCATGGAAATATGCTGATCTGTCAATGACATGTGTTTCCCATAGGCAGTATCTGTAAGCACTTATGCGTGCCCTAGTTTCTCAAGTAATTGGGGTATGATCCCCTATCGTTCAGGTGTTAGGAGGGAGCGGTATCGACTTTGAACTATCCATCAAATGGCCCCCTGTGACAAACTCACACCAAGTAGGTCGGCACCGCCCCCTATCTCGTGCATATAAACCCCCAGATTTGTATTATTATTGCTATTCACTATCTACACCCGTGCTGTTAATAAAGTATTATTAACACCGTCGTCTATCGGCCACGGCCACCAAATCGGCCGTGGGTAGACCCTCGCCCCTGAAGTCCCTCTCCGTTGCGCGACCTCCCTGAGGTACCCGGAAGGATCAAGACTTCATATTTCCCTGCGATTCCTCCCTGAGGAACCGGGAAAACCCATTCTCACTCTTCCTCGAGCTTCCTGCCTGAGGAGTCGGAAGAGCTGAGGCAACGTTGCCGACATCCTAGTCGGTAAAAGCCTTCTCTTTTGCGCTACCTCCCTGAGGTACCCTAGGAGAACTAAGGCTTATTCAATACTGCGCTTTCTCCCTGGGAAACCAGGACACTTTTGCTCACTCTTCCTCCAGTTCCTGCCTGAGGAACCGGAAGAGTCGAGTCGACTTCGACGACATCTTCGTCGTCCATCAAGCCTCTCTTCGCGCTACCTCCCTGAGGTACCAAGAGATCCGAAGGCTTCTCCATTCGTGCTTCCTCCCTGAGGAAAAACAACTTCTCACTCTTCAAGCCGATTCCTCTCTGAGGAACCAGAAGAGCTGAGTCGGCTTCAACGAAATCACCGTCGTCCATCAAGCCTCTATTCGCGCTACCTCCCTGAGGTACCAAGAGATCCAAAGGCATCTACATTTGTGCTTCCTCCCTGAGGAAGTACAACTTATCACTCTTTCACCCGATTCCTCCCTGAGGAACCGAAGAGCTGAGTCGGCTCCGACTTTCGTCGTCAATCAAGCCTCACTTTTTCGCCTACCTCCCTGAGGTACCAGAAGGAACAAAGGCTTCTACATTCCTGTGATTCCTCCCTGAGGAAATAGGAACACCACATCAAAGTCTCGCGTGGCAGAAGAGCATCAAAGCCGAACACAATGGCTGAAATCCAAGTATTCAAAACCAAAATCACGAATGCTTGTAGCCTGCTCGAGTACAGCAAAAGAGAGATGAATCGCTTGGACGAACCATTCACGTTCCCAGCAACCAAAGCTGAATGTGAAGCCTTCATAAGGCAGAAGACAGCAGAACTTAATCATCTGCAAAGGACAATTTCCACAGCTAAGCAGCTCCATGACTTACATGTCAATGCTGCTATTGCCAACATCACATCACGACAAGAACCGAAGGAGTGTGAAAAGTTGATGTTGGACCTCAACAAATACCTTGAAGCTGAATTGAACCATCTGGAAATGACAACAATCCAATGGCTGAACAAGGTCAAATTCAGAAAAGAGGAAGTATCACAGCAAACATCACTCATCATGTGTCCAAAACCGAGCATCTCGAACAATCAGAGTGACTGTGGTCAAAGTGACCATCCAACAGAATGGCAAAGCAGAGATATCAGGATCCGCCGTCCACTGCTTGAAGTTCCCACATACTCCGGTCAATACCGCGAGTTCAGTGCATTCTGGTCCGTGTTCGAGTCTCTTATTCGCACCGACAAAGACCTCACGGACACAGAAAAGTTTTTGTTTCTGAAGCAATCTCTCAAAGGAAAGGCAGCCTCTACAATCCACAGCATTCCAGTCATCGGAGAGAAATATCACACTGCCGTGAATTTGCTGAAGAAACACTTCGACAAATCTGCCAGCATAGCAGCCATACTCATAACCGAAATCGAGCGCTTGCCCAGAGCACTCGAAAATCCGTCAAGCTGTCGGGAAACTTTCGACGCAATCAGCACTCGTCTCATACATCTGGAACAAACTGGAGTACCCATGAATGTAGATCGCGTCTGGAGACATATGATTCTCTGCAAGTTTCCAGAATCAGTATGCGATAAAGTTATCCAGAAAGAGAACGAAGAAGGTACTCCATTCAGCGTCAGTGACATCATGACGGCAGTTGACGACATAATCACTCTTCGAGAAACTACATCTCTGACGACAAGAGCACTGTTTGGTCATGAAGCTATACTTGCCATACCACACAACAGGAGTGACAACAAGGAAAGGAATACCATAGAAAGGTTCCAAAGAAAGCGACACTGCCAGCAATGCTTATGCTGAGGAACACATCCTCCTAGTCACTGCTCCAAGTATACTACGCCAGATGCACGACGAGCAGAAGCACGCCGCCAAAAGGTCTGTTGGAAGTGCTTTGGCAAGGGTCATAATTCGAGAGACTGCAATAGCTTAGGATCATGTCCTAAATGCAGTGGAGCTCACCATTCATCGCTCTGCTCAGGAAAGAGAGTGGGGACAGAGACTGTGCGCATACCTCAGCTAAGAACCTCCCAACCATTCGGAAGGAACACGCAACAGCCGCAGTCAAGACCGATCTACCAACCACAGCCTAACCGATCAGGTCAAGCATATCAAAGGAACACACGAGAGACTACTAACGTCCAGACAAACCAGAACTCAACGCCACTGTAAGATCTCTCAGTGGAATTGACGCCAACGTCAGTTAGTCAATGTGTCCTCCAAATAGCTTCAGCTCTGATTTTCAACGAAGCAGAGCAGGATTACCAGCCGATAACGATGTTATTAGACTCGGGAGTACAAAAGAGCTTCATAAAGTCACGCTACATTGAGGGACTGAAACTGCCAATCGTTCGATCAAGATCATTTACAAGAACTGGAATGGGTGAACTGAAGGAATCCTTCCAGTCTAATGAAGTGCTAGTCACACTCAAAGGTCTGCACTGCTTCAGAAAGCTCCAACGACTGTCAGTCCATGCCAAAGAGAAACTGACTTCCATGGTTAAAGCAGCAGTTCTCTCAGAAGAAGACAAGACTTTCATCAAGGATCGAAACATCAGTATCGCACAGAAAGACAATTCATCATCAGAAGTGTCTCCAGATCTACTCATTGGACAAGACCTCCTGAATACGATAATTGATCAGAAAGCTGCAGTTCTAAAGCTACCATCAGGATTGATGCTCAGTCCAACGATATTCGGATACACTATATCTGGAACCAGCCAGATCATATTATCCATTGATCGAGAGGACATTCACTTCAGCACGCTGGTTGTCGCGACGCCTATTGCCTCGGCCAAAGATGACTACAAGAAGGACATCAAACACCTGTATGAGCTCGAATCTCTTGGCCTCAACATTAGCAATGACTCCCACGAAGCAGCTATGATCAAGTTCATGAACACCTAAAGGAAATCGATCGTCATAGAAAATGGAAGAATCACTGCCGGATTTCCATTCACTGAAGACGTGACATCCCTTCATGATAGCTTCAATGTCGCATTCAGGCGACTACAAAGCCTCTTCGATCAGACACTGAAAAGTTATCTCTGTACGATGACACACTGAGGGACTATTTCAATGAGGATATAATAGAAGACTGCAGCAATAATGCAGACGGAATTGCTACCTTCTCCCTTCCTCACAGGCATGTGTGAACACCATCAAAATCAACAAAACTCAGAGTGGTTTTTGATGCATCGTCTCATGCAAAGGACCAGCTTAGCCTCAACGACGTGATATCCACGAAGTATGAAGGGCACTCTCTCTCTCTCAACACTGATTCACGAGATTCTACTGAAGTTTCGAACACATCAATATACGATGACGGCCGACATTCAGAAGGCTTTCCTCCAAATACGACTTCCTTCTAACCATAGAGATGTCACTCGTTTCCTATGGGTGAAGGACCTCAACAAACCGGCAGAAGGATCAAATCTCAGATACTTCCGATTCTGCAGAGTGCCATTTGGTATAAATGCTGGCCCTGCAATACTAAATCAATCGCTGCTGAAGCACATCGAAGAGACATCATCACAACTGGGACAGGAATTGTCGAATTCGCTCTATGTTGACAACGTTCTACTAGAAGGCAACAATCTAGGGGAGCTCCTAGCGAAGTACAGAGAATCAAAAAAGATATTCTCATCCATTGGAATGAATCTTCGTGACTACCTCTCCAACAACGTTGAAGTGAACGAAAAAATCAACGAGCATGACAGGGCTCTCAGCACTTTCACCAAAATCCTCGGGATTGGTTGGAATGCTACAGATGACACGATCTCCTTCAAATGCAACGACAAAGGAAGTGGCGAGATCTCAAAACGAACGGGATTAAGCCAGATTAACGAATACTGTTACGATCCACTTGGTCTGCTCACTCCTCTAATGACACCCGCGAAAGTTCTTCTCCAAGATCTCCACAAGCAGAAGTATTCATGGGACACAGTACTGCTGGAGACAGGCCAGGACTCGTGGAGAACCATCAAAGCCAACATCACTGGCTTCAAAAAGAAGTTACCAAGGAAGATTGCTGTGGACACAACCACAGACCACACCCTCTTAATATTCCTCGACTGCTCCAAGAGAGTCTACGCTTGCCGCATATACGTGACATCCGCATCAATAGATGGCAGAACAGAATCGAGGCTGTTTACAGCAAAGTCCAAAGTTGCTCCAATAAACAAAGAGCAAACAATACCTCGACTCGAGTTCCTATCCGTGTTCATAGGTCTTGCGGAACCAACGATCGAGAAAGTCAACCTGAAGATCGGAAAGATCAATGTATTCAGTGACTCAACTATCGCACTATGCTCGATACATGGAACCAAGCGCCTACCGCCAGCCGTCTCTACGTTGGTTCAAAAAATCGGACTCATCAGGGCGAGGCTCTACGCAGAAACTCCAATTTCATTCTACCATGTACCTACACATGAGAACATTGCCGATTGCGCAACACGCACAGTTTCAAAGGAAGAGCTAGCTAACCACTCATTTTGGTGTGATCCCACATGGCTGAACGTGCCGCCAGAAGAATGGCCAGTAAAGAAAGCAACAGATCTTCGCTCACAAGAACCCATTGATGAAGAAGACGCTAATCTCTTCAGCTCCATCACAGCGAAGTTTGATCCTGTTTGGCCAATCGAGAGATTGAGCAGTTTCTCGAGACCAAGAAGGGTTTTTGCATACTGTGCTCGTTTTATACGAAATTCGAGCAAGCAAAAGTATCTCGACCTACGGCGAACTGGAATACAAACAAAAACGCCATCAGCCGACGAAATCATGCAAGCAGAAGCTTTCATAATCCGCCAAGAACAGAGCATACATGGCTCTGAAGCGCTGGTTCAGAACAAGCAGCTCAATGTCAACTATGACAAGGAACGGATACTAAGGAAATTTGGTCGACTCCAAAACATTGACATCAGCTATGACGCCGCTAATCCAATCCATGTACCAAAGCAAAGCAAACTTGGACAACTGATTGCGGAAGAACAACATTAGTCTCTTGCCCATTGTGGAGTAAACCAACTCCTGTTCCACGTCCGACAGCGCTACTGGATACCTCAGGACAGAGTATTATGCAAACGAGTACTCAGACGCTGTGCCATCTGCATTGGTTTCAACGCTGCACCCTTCCAGTACCCCAACATGGGTCCGCTTCCAAAGGAATGCCTTACAGAATGTCCGCCATTCACGTACACTAGAGTGGATCTCATGGGTCCAATACTGATCAAAGGAGTTCAACGCGAAGAGGAAGCCAAGCGATACGTTGTTCTCTTCACATGCCTTGTGACGAGACTAGTGCACCTCGAAGTAGCCACTGATCTCTCGGCAAGAAGTTTCATTTTCACATTGAAGAGATTTATCACAAGACGTGGAGTACCTCAGAAGATCATTAGCGACAATGGAACAAACTTCCAACTCGCAGAAACATTATTAAGCAAGGACTGCGAAAACGATGATGGCGATCATTCATCGCTATTCCTAGCCAAGCATAAGATCTCGTGGAACTTCATCCCTCCCTCTTCACCATGGATGAGAGGAGTATGGGAACGAATGATCGGCACAGTCAAGCGATCACTCCAGAAAACGATTGGACGTCGCAAACTCACCGAAGAACTGTTCCATACCACACTATTTGAGATTGAGAGTGTAGTAAACTCTAGACCACTCACAACAGTGGGCGATCAGGATTCGTCGTGCGAGATTCTGAGACCAATCGACTTTGTCTACAAGGATGTCCGTCATGGAACAACTCAGCTATCGCCAACAATCGATGAAGGTGATCCAGAATATCTACCATACCCCGAGCTTTCATTTCAAAAGGCTGCTAAGGAGGCACTCACGGAGACTGGAAGGCTGACGAAGAAGTTCTGGGCTATGTGGAAGCACGAATACCTCATCGAATTGCGAAACCGCCACCAGCTGTTTGGATCGAAGCACAAGTGCACTTATCGGGAACCACACATTGGCGATGCGGTAATACTGGACGAAGACAACTACACTTCTCGTGGACAGTGGCCTTTGGCTGTGATAATCGACATTGCTCAAAGTAGGGACGGATCTATCAGGAGCGTAATATTACGTACAAGTGCAGGGAGAGAATTCCAACGTCCTCTCAACCGCATAATACCGCTTGAAATTCAAGCCGTCGGCGATGCTCCCAACAATGACGTCGCTTCCCCGCCATCAGAAGTACTTGCCAGAGTTAGGAAAGCACTGAAAAAGAAGACGGTTCCTGACGAATCTAAGCTCAGGAAACAACCTCCAAGAGCTGCCAAAAAATCCGTGAACTACAAGGACACTGATCAAAGCTCATCACATATCACTAAGAGGAACGTCACAACCAATTCGTCAAGTGCTGTGACTATGATCATGCTCACCATAGCGCTTCTCTGCGTCAACACGACAATGGCTCAAAGGCTTGTATGCTCGGATAAAGGAGTATTACTCAACGCCTCCACGCCAGGGAAATCGGAAATCTGCGTCAATTACAAGGAATGCACCGCAGTCCCAACCGACGTGAATGTGTCCGATATCACATTGCCATTCAAATACCTGGTCAACCAACACATAATCCAAGGGAGGTCAATCGTCAACTTCAAGCAAGAAACGGAGACGATCATCTGTCCTCCAGGAGAGATTTGCAGCAAAATCAGTTGCATTTTCTGCCCAGAATTCCTTGGAAATCCACACTGCGCGCCAAGATTGGCCGTTGGAATTATGGCAGCCTGCATATCGCTTATCATTGCCCCGATAGCAATGTTTTGCTACTTTGTCTCAGCTTCGACAACACGACGCTACCGTCTAAGGAAGCCAAGGCCAATGCAGTCTAACACGAAACCGGGAAGATCTCACGAACTACAAGTGAAGCGTATTCTTGCGTCGCACCCACTGGGATCAAAGATGATAGTGTTTGCTGCAATCGCACTATTCTTGGCTACGAACGCTGAAGCATGTGCATTCTCGCACAACATCAACGCTAACAACACGATTTGCCAGAAGACAAGCGGCAGTGATGTTTGCCGACACATCCAGGAAACCACCATTACGTTGAGCGAGAGGAGACCAGAAGCATGCTTCCGACTGAGAAATGCGAATCGGACAGTAGGGAGCGTGGAAATACGTCTTCAACACGTAGTACTCTCATGTAATCCAGTCGCAATTTTCTATACAAGAGACGTCGACATTATCACGGAATCTGCAAAACGATGTCACCTAGCTGGCTCTTGCAACTCCGAAACGTGCAGTCACATTGGCAGAGCAACGCCGATCCCCGAACTACACGATACCATGGCCTTCCCTGGACTGTCAAGATGCACTGCGTCATGCGGAGGAATAGGATGCGGATGTTTGCTATCCATGCCCGGATGCCTCTTCTCCCGATCCTTTGCAAAACCACGGAACAACAAAGTATAAAGAGTCTTCCATTGCCCAACATGGGAAGAATCAGCTTTGGTCAAGATTACTCAAAGCGACAACAGAGGAATGAAGACTTCAAGCACCATAAGCGTGATTTCCCAGGCAACGAAAGTATTGGATAACATCAACGTTAACATCAACGTTACCCTGAAATTCGTAACAACACCAACAATCCCTCTGCTTTGTACCACATTCCTGCAAGCAGTGAACACTAGCAGCTCAGAAGTCTCATTAATTGGAAATGATGACGTCTTCGCACTCCGTTGCACAACAGAAAAGAGTGCTCACAACGTGACCGAGTGTTTCATGGAGGACACTAGCACATGCTCACCAACGGAAACAGATGCAAATTGCCAATGCA
>JARK01001364.1:1090884-1104423 GCA_000688135.1 Ancylostoma ceylanicum | reverse complement strand
ACATGGGAAGAATCAGCTTTGGTCAAGATTACTCAAAGCGACTACAGAGGAATGAAGACTTCAAGCACCATAAGCGTGATTTCCCAGGCAACGAAAGTCTTGGATAACATCAACGTCACTCTGGAATTCGTAACGACACCAACAATCCCTCTGCTGGGTACCACATTCCTGCAAGCAGTGAACACTAGCAGCTCAGAAGTCTCATTAATTGGAAATGATGACGTCTTCGCACTCCGTTGCACAACAGAAAAGAGTGCTCACAACGTGACCGAGTGCTTCATGGAGGACACTAGCACATGCTCACCAACGGAAACAGATGCAAATTGCCAATGCAGGAACATCAACATCACAGAAAAAGCTCATTCTGTCGAGAGCCGACTCCCACTATCTTCCTCAGTCCTCTACCTGCAGGACATCCACGGAAGAATCCAAGGGCTAAGCCATGAGTTTGTCGCCGACCTCACAATTGGTACATCTGTGCAATACCAGACCGACAACTTACTTGGTCGACTACGTGACCTGCGACATACCTGCATCAGCACTTCATGGATGTTACAACTGCTTAGGCGGCGCGGAAGTCATCTTCTCGTGTTTCTCAAAGCAGCCGATTATGGTGGAAATCAACTGCGGACGCCACAGCCGTTTGCAACTCATCCACTTCGCACACAGCTGCTACAATACACGCTTCGCAGCCCAACTACATGGAAACCTGCTGGGTCAAATGTGGACCAACGCTTCACAACATCACCCTATCCGGAGTACTTGCCTACCACGTATCATGGACGCAACCCAACCTCAATCAAGGAAACAAGCACGCCAACTACGTCGACATGTTCAACTTCCCCAACCTGGAGCACCTTCTGGATGTGGGCGATAGAGAACTGGAAGACAGCCATCATGACCTTCGTCGCCGTTGCTGTTTTCGTCGGCGTTGGGACGCTTATGATCCCGAAACTAGTCTCGAAACTTGTGTGTTAATATTGTTGTTTGTTTCTTTTTGATTTGTTCTTGTGATTCAGATATTCGTGAATTTTAGTCATTATCATTGATTTCAGAGAGTTATTTCATTGATGTTATTAATGTTGCATTTATATGCTACCGCATTTTTTTGCCCGCCCCCAGTGTTGTAAACAACCTACAATAGACTTACATCGTTGTGCAATATTTCTTATACTTGTTGTCATGGAAATATGCTGATCTGTCAACGACATGTGTTTCCCATAGGCAGTATCTGTAGGCACTTATGCGTGCCCTAGTTTCTCAAGTAATTGGGGTATGATCCCCTATCGTTCAGGTGTTAGGAGGGAGCGGTATCGACTTTGAACTATCCATCAAATGGCCCACTGTGGCAAACTCACACCAAGTAGGTCGGCACCGCCCCCTATCTCGTGCATATAATCCCACAGATTTGTATTATTATTGCTATTCACTATTTACGCCCGTGCCGTTAATAAAGCATTACTAACAGCGTCGTCTATCTGCCACGGCCACCAAACACTGGATGTGGAGACCATTTTTAATCATTTCATGTTCATCATTGGAATCAGCGTTTCGAACAGGTCCAGATTTGTGAGGCTCTGACTTTGAATCATACGACACTGTTCCGAAGTGCTTTTAGTTAGCAAACATCTGAATTAGGTTTCTTTTGTGTTTCCTTCATTTCTTACCGTAATTTGAAGTTCGCTATAGAGTTCAGATGCATAGAAAAATTATGAAGTGAAGAGTCATAAGCACAGGTCCTAACTTGTAGAAACCAAAGAGTTTTTAGAAGTTGATGATGCTAGTGGCTTCGGCAGTGGGAAATAGGATGGAGAAGAAAATTTCATATAGATGGCAACTGGTTTGCTCGTCCCTACAATCGGCGGTGCTATCTTGCACGACTTCTCCGTGATCAAGGTGACAATGTATGAGCACATTTTAAGATTTTGAGATCGAAGCTGTGCATGAGCTTTTTTGCAGCTCAATCATGACCATCCTCTTGCATTACTGTCTTACTGGCCTCGTTAGAATCAATGAGTTCCCCTTTTAGCAGAGAAATTGCTCCTAAAGCTTCCGCATTTCATTATTTTATCAAACTCAAATTGTTTCAGTAAACATTTTCGCGTGATGGCGATGTTTCGTTTTCTTTGTAAGAAGTGAACGAAGAGGAATGTGACACTCACTGTAGGTACATTCGAAAGTGCCATAACTGACCCATCTGGTACGAGCATTTTGTTGAAATCACCTAGCTACAGTGGGTTTCGATGGCGGTGGCCTTTTCGCGGCCTCGAGAAGCACGTGGCGCGACCGCTCCGCTAACGATGGAATCGTCACCGCAGTGGCGAATCTGGGTTTTCTTGATAGTTGTTCATCACATTTGATGTTAACTAATAAGAAAGCTAGCTAACTATCAAGAAAATCCCATAGCTTGTTGTCCCGGAGAGGATTCCTGCTCGAGCGGCGCTGTTGCGCCGCGTGCTTTTTGAGGCCGCGAAAAGGCCACCGTCATCGACGCTCACTGTACTATGCATACTCGAAGTGTTCTACCATTAGGAAAACATGTCCGATGGGCTAAGCTTGGAGATGCTTTTAAAACAGGGACAGATGTCGGCGAATGCTCTTTTTTCCAGTATCGAGTTCGGCGACGACGGCATTCTCGAGGGGAACTCAGACGTTCGTCGTTGGCGCCGTCGAAATTCTGTTGTACATAGAAAGCTCGTCTTCAGATGGGACCCGAACTGTGCGAAAAACCCGTGGGAGTAGCTTGGTGATACATAGAGCCATGGCATATCGTATACGTAGAGCCGTATCAATCTGATGTGGTCGGAGCAAAACTCAGCAAATATTTCTAGGAATTATGCTACGGAGTAGAATATGACTCGCAAATCTGTCCGTTTCCCACCTTTCAATGGCACTTCCCACGAGTTTCCTCAACACCAGGGATGCTAAACGATTCTGTCCATTCCCTGCGACTTCAAATGGGTATTTCTGTTGTTTTTTTTTTAGTCTTCTTATCGATAGGCTGTTTTAGTGTAGCCTTATTTCAGTTTACGGTGGCTTCTCAAGAGAATTTCGTCGAACGAGACTGTAACGAATTGGAAGAAATGCCGATTACGGAAGAATTACGTACGTATAGTTTTCCTTCTCCTCCAGCTTTCGCTACGACTAAACATTTTCAGCAGTTCATGTTGGATGGAGTGAACGCACCACTACAACGACTGAGGATTGTGAGGATCTTCTTCTCTGTCATAATAGGGAGAGATTTTTAGCTCTTAGCTCTTCTTAGCTAAAATGAGCTGGTAACAGATATAAAGCTACTTCTACGATTTCAGATTACACAACATCAAACTCCGGAGAATTCAATCAACACCGTAAAAGCGGGTCGTAATGCGTGCGGCGGGTTGCGGATAGTGCGTTGATCCCGCCCACTGTCAGTAATTTAAAACTAGTAAAGCTGGTGGTAATCGAATTCTGATGAGTTTCCCATGAATCTTCAGTGGTCTCAAGAACAGTGTAAACATGTCGTGTTCTGTACTGGGACGATGAATATTTCTTGTGGTCTTTTTATAGCCAATAATAATTTGTTTTTTTTTTTGTTGTTGTTAATGCTGAATAAATGTTGAAACGACTGATAATTAAATCATTCAAAAAGACACCGTCAATACCCAGGCGAGCAGGGGTCGATCACGCACCGCAGATTTAAGCACGGGCCCGCGGACAGGGACAGAAAGCCGCGGCTGGGAGAGAGCAGCCCGCGGACGCGCAGGTCTGTACGGCCCGCGGGCGCGGCTGGGCGGGGAGCACGGGTAGGTCGGCCGGAGCACGAGGATGAAGCTGACCTGTTGAAAACAAAAATTTCTCGTAGAGATGGGAATTTGAAGAATTCTAGGTTCCCAGCCTAGATTTCTACGGCAGACCTGTTAATCTGCGGGTTCTCCAACCCTTTCTACTACCTGGAAGATATTTTTTTGGTGGAGGAATCGAACCAACTAACCTGTGACGACGGAGGATTCGGAGTCCGTTCTCTTATCCACTCGGCCATTCGTGCTGATGCCAGAACATGTTTCGATCCCACCGATGTACCGTATCAGTGATATATCAGACAGGGCGGAAACACCGCTGGCAGTGGTAGCCATACCATCGGGCATGACCGTACCTGCGCCCTCCAGCAACGGTGGATGGGTGGAGCATGCCACTTGTGGCTATCTTGTGATTCGCTCGCAGACCACGCGTCCACTATCGACAGTACGGTACACGCTGTGGTTGTTGGAGCTCAATGCGATTGGATCCATACCATAACAACGCCGATAAGCGACCGATGTAATTGCAAGCACACGTTATCCAACTACACTTGGAACGTTATATGGTTCCGATGTCGAAAATCAGCCATGAAAATGTTCTGTGCGAAAATACTCTTGGAATGTGCGACTTGCTTGTTTATTCGATTTGATAGTTCGTCCAGTGTTCTGTTTAATTACCCATAAAACGTATCCTGAGGAACCTTGTGTTCGCTCGTTAGCAGACATTCTCCACGGGATGTGGTTTCACTGAGTTTATCAGGCTTTCGATATTCGCTCTCGTCGGGAGCTTTTGCAGAAGTACCTTCGTAAGCAGACCACCATGAACGGTGGGATAGGTTCACAAAAAACCACCGGGTAAAGCTGGGAAAGCCAACGTAGCGCAATTGAAGAAGTACATTCGATGGACATATGGAAAGAATTAGCTGCGAAAATCGATCCTGATGGTAGATTCACCAGCTAATATGTGCGCAAGGAATACTCGCTCACTCGTTAACACAGGGCAACTTACAATGAATTCAGAAATCGGCGTTACCCCTGCTCCAATCAACGCGTAGTTGACAGCGGTATCAGCGTGTTGCGCCATGGATCCAGTGGTACTGATCTTCTACCCATACCGTATACTAGATCCTTCGGCAGTGGATGCGTGGACCAGCGGACGAATCACAGCAAACCCGCATGGATAACTCCACCCACCGCTGCTGGAGGGCGCAGGTACGGTCGTGCCCGCTGGTATGGCTACCACTGCCAGCCCCTGTCTGCTATACGACTGATACTGTACATCGGTGGGATCGGAACATGTTCTGGCATCAGCATGGATGGCCGAGTGGATAAGAGAGCGGACTCCGAATCCTCCAATGTGAAAGGTTAGTTGGTTCGATTCCTCCAGCAAAAAATATCTTCCAGGTAGTAGAAAGGGTTGGAGAACCCGCAGATCAACAGGTCTGCCGTGGAATTCTAAGCTAGTAACTTAAATTCTTCAAGTGCTCATCTCTACGGATCATTTTTTTTTTGCTTTCAGCAAATCAGCTTCATCCTACTGCTCCGACCGACCTACCATTCTCTCCGCCCATCGACGCATGCGGGCTTCCCGTACAGGCCCGCGCGTTCCTACGGAGCGTCCGCGGGCTTCTCGCTTGCAGCCGCGGCTTTTTGTGGCTGTCCGCGGGCCTCCTACACAAATCCGCGGTGCGTGACCGACTACCGATCGTCAGGGTGTTAACGGTGCCTTGCTGAATAATTTAATTATCAAACCTTTTCAATATTTATTCAGCAACAATAAAATGCGTTCAAAACTACCAATCACAGAGACAAAAGCACTTCTTAACAGTATGAGACTACAACAACGATTACCATCACAAAACCGTCTTTTGTGAATCTAAAAATCTAATCGCAATCAGATTCAAGATGTCATTTTCTAGAAAGCTTTTCAAATTGTGTGTGACTTCAGCTCGTTCCTCTCCAACAATCCAAACAGAACCAGAAAAAACAGCATCCCAGATGTCGCGACGCTAAACGGACAACTTGGAGAAACTAGGCAGGAAATTCAGGATGAGAAGCTCGACTACCTGTGGCTTTACATGATGTAAAATGAGGATCAGATGCATATCGACCTGATCATGAACTGCTTCTAAAACTGTTGACGTCCACATCCCCGATGCTGTTGTGGTGATCCGCCCCATTTTCATCAATACGCGCGGTCCTTTCGAGCACAACCGCGGCCCTCTCGTACGTATCCGCGGGCCTCCTGCACAGAACTCATTAAATGAATTTCATTATTTATTTATCATTTATTAGCAAAATTGCTATTAAATGATAAATAAAATAAAGAATAAATACATTAAATTAACTCCCACACTCACCTTGATCTTAACGCGTTATCGAAAGACTGCTAATGGCCGGATGGTACGAACCGTAAAACACTTGAATAGCCTAAAGGCAAGCCTTATAAAGACGGGGATTTCTGTCGACGAAACAAAGCCAACCTTTGCCATATGAAACAGAATTTATAACGGATACATTTGCATGGTCACACATACTATTCACCGTAAAAGGCCCAGAAAAGATTCGTCGTTTCAAGACGGGACATTCCCATCTGGTTCTGAAAGTACAATGGAGTTCATCATGAAAGATTTGTGAGAAACTCATCACAAGTCGGTTTGTGGAAAGAAGATCATGAAGCGACCCCACCGAAGAGGCCACAGTTTGACCCACGCATGGATTGAGGAGGCGGCCGGAACTTCACGGCAGTCGACGGTACACCTCGCCGGTGGACGGCGAGTTCTCCTGCCCTCTCCTGCCCTCGCCATAAGGCCTGTGTGGCCTTTTTCTTTATTTTCTCTGTATTCCTTGAATTCGTTTACCTCTTATTTGTTTGACGGCAATAAATTCTTTTCTTGAGCCCCTTCGTGTTCTCTTCGCGGTCATACTCCGAGGCCTATCTATTACATGGGGGCCGAACCGGGAGAAAATAGATAGACCGTCCGGATCTGCCATAAATTTTTTTTTGGAAAGAGCGCAGTGCAAGATTATCGACAAAACGACCTGTCCAGGGGTCAGAGTCCACGAAGGGACACCAAGAAAAGGATTCTTCCGCAATCGATCGTGTGGAGCGAGACTTTGTTTGGACAAAAGAATCACCCCAAGAGTATTTTCATTCCAGAATCGAGGTGTGTACTACCAGGGCGCCAGCGATGGAACAGAACGGAGAGCAGGTTACCGTTCAGAATCAGGTAAGATCTGGAAGTGGTATAGAAAGCTACGAGTCCATTATGGAGGACATTTTGAGGGGGTTGAGTAGGATACCCCAACAGTTAGCTGTAGGCCTAGACGAGCACAGGGTAGCAAACAAATACAGAGAGCCAATAGAAAAAGCTATCACAAGTGCCATTTCGGAAACGATAGAAAAAATAAATACCCTGAGAACCATGCATGCATGTGAGCAAGAATTTTGGCGGATACTGCATGGAAAAGGAATTGAGTCTATGGAAGATTTTAGTGACTTTATAGCGACGACAGAAAGAGATAATGATCTCATTGCAAAGCTATGTGAAACCTTAAACACAAATGTGTTCCAGCTAAAGAAGAAAGTCGAGAAGATGACCAAAGAGGGTCAGTCCAAGAACGAAGACGAGCTGATGGATCAGATCATGGACGATTTAATGATGTCCGACCAAGGTGAGAGCAACAATTTCACGTATAATAGAAGAGAAAACGGAAGAGGAAATGATGAAATCATTCAGCACCGAGAGGACAGGCAGACGAGTCAGAACCAGATGATTGGTACGTCCTCCGCACAGCGCTGGAGTCAGCATTCTCAGACTTCGGAGGAAAGAAGAATGGGCCAAGGAATAACAGGTCAGGAGTCTATGAGTAATTTTCTTGCGTTTTTCCAAGCAGCAACGTGCGTTGACCCTGGGGTTTTCCGAGGGAGGGAAACCGAAAACTACAGGGAATTCTTGAGGAGATTTAAGAGGAAATATTGTAAAGTTATCAAAGAAGACGCTGCTCTTATCGAGATATTAGTAGATGATCACTTAGGAGGGCGAGCGAAAAACATTTTTCTCACGCTGCCGGAAAGCATAAAGCGCTCAAGTTTTGAGATAATCACGCAAGAACTAGGTAAAATTCTCGCAAGCGACTCAACCGCAGCAAGGATGCGTGCTCTGACCGAGCTTAGGAAGTTGAAGCTAAGACCTGGACAGAGTATTGTAGATTTCTGCATAGTCCTTGAGAAATTGGGCCAAAAAGCAAACCCCGACGGAGATTTTGAGATTAGGTCCATGGAATATGCCATGATCTTGCTTGAGAACCTCAAAGACTGGCCAGAACATGTCCAGTTGGTAGGAACCTTGCATAAAACTGAGCCATCACAGACATACGAAAGAATCAAAGAGCTCGCAATCAGTATTGAACAGTCCCACAACATGTATGGAGACCAGAAAGCAAAGTTTGGGTATAGTTGGAGAGCGAGGGCCAGCGAGTACAGGCGAGAGAGAGAATGGAGAAGAAGACCCCAAGAAATAAATGGTGCTGAAGACTTCCATGAGAGAGAAGCGAGGCGAAGCAACCACATCCCCGGACAAGCGGAATTCACAAACTGGACGAATAGAGCCTTCCACTCAGGACTTGTAAATCCAACGAGAGAAAAGTTGGACAATGACCGGGTTAGGAAGAGTAGCGAGGATGCTGCTCGTAAATGCTACAACTGCGCGAAATACGGGCACGTAGCGAGGAACTGCCCCCAGAGAGAATCCAGAGTACAGCAGGCGCACCAAGAGCCGCAGGAAAACCAGCAAAGAGGGGACATAAAACCAATATCATCGCTGATCGGAAGAGTACGAATGATGGGAGTAGAAGTGAGGCCAGGACAAAGCGCGAAGTCCGAATTAGTAGGAGACCGCACCATAAAACGCGTACGACTACTAAATGGAACAGCTAATGCTTTGCTGGATTCAGGATCCATGATAAGTATAATCCCGCTCAAAGTCCTAGCTGAGGCGTACGACAGAGGCTATGACGTAGATTCCCTCGAGCGCGTAGATGAGCGAGACATGGAAGCCGTATTCGATGCATCCAACAATGCTATGAATTTCCTAGGAGGAGTAAAAATACATGTTACTCTGGAAGGTGGCAAATCAAGTAACGTTGCTTTTCATATATCCGAAGAAGATAGCACCGAGGTTCTCATCGGAACAAACGCCCTAAAGAAGCTAGGGGTGAGCATCACTGTCACCCCCGAAACGCTCGCAGAAAGAGAAATGGCCGATGTAGTAAAGAAAAGGCAAATAGTATCGGCGGATGAACGGGTAGTAATACCACCTTACGGGTTTCGGCTGGTAGCAGCAAGATGCGACGTAGCAGAAAACGAAGCTGAGGGCGTTCTCTGGCCAACTAAACGAGGAGTAACGAATGGAATAGTGAGAGTCACGAATCAGAAACTAACAATACCCGTGCAAAACGCTGAGGAAGCGCCTTTGGTGCTGCGAAAGGGCGAAGAGTTAGGCGACATAGGTAGTGAGAAATGGATAGAGAAGTGGGAAAACTGTGCCATGCTGGACCATGAGGAACTGGTAATGAATGACAACCAAAAACGTGCTCTTCTGCTCAAACAAATCGAGGACAACCGACAACAGAATGGTTCAGAACGGGAAATTGAGGATGTCTTAGAAGACTACAAAGACGTTTTCGCAGTAAGCGATAAAGAACTGAGGCAGACAAACCTAGTCAAACTGACCATCGACACCGGAGACCACCTTCCAGTCAAGCTTAAAACAAGACCCGTACCCTTGGGAGTTCGCGCGAAACTAAGGGAGATGCTGAAAGACTTGGAGAAACGCGACATCATCGAAAAAAGTCACTCAGATTGGGCTTTCCCAATCGTACTAGTTGAAAAGAAGGACGGAGGAATACGTCTCTGTGTGGATTATAGAGAACTTAACAAGCGCATTCGACAAGACTCTTACCCGATACCCACAATAGATGCCATTTTGCAAAGCTTAGCCGGGAAGAAGTATTTCACAACATTAGATCTGTGCAGCGGGTACTGGCAGATACCACTAGAGGAGAACACGAAGCACAAGTCTGCCTTCACAACGCCAGAAGGGCTGTTTCAGTTCAAAGTAACGCCTTTTGGCCTAAGCACTAGCCCCGCTGTTTTCCAAAGGTTGATGGATACAGTATTGAGTGGACTACTGGGACAAGAAGTATTTTGTTACATAGATGATGTTATGATCTGTACAGAAACTAAGGAACGCCACTTGAAGCTGCTGAGAGAGGTGTGTGAGCGAATGAGGGGTGCAGGACTAATGCTCAAGGCACAAAAATGTGTGCTCCTCCAAGAAAGCATTTCATTCCTAGGCCACGTCATTGACCAAGATGGGTTGCACATGGATAAGAAAAAGGTAGAGGCAGTATTGAACTACCCCACCCCTAGGAACGTCAAGGACCTGCGAAGCTTTTTAGGCATGGCTTCATTTTATCGAAAGTTCTGTCTGAATTTCTCCAAGACTGCAGCCCCATTGTTCAAGCTTACTTCAGCTAGAGTAGAGTGGCAGTGGGAAGCACCACAGGAAGAGGCGTTTGCGAAGCTGAAAACGATGATTTCCTCCGCACCTGTTCTGACACAGCCTAACATCGAAGAAGCACGGTCCGGTAAAAGACCTTTCGTCATCTTTACAGACGCATCCACCGCAGGTATAGGTGCAGTCCTTTCTCAAGAAGGGGAAGATAAACAACTACACCCCATATTCTTTGCGTCAAAGAGCCTCACAAAAGCAGAAAGGAGGTACCATATAACCGACCTCGAAGCATTGGGAGTAATGTTCGCCGTCAAAAGATTTCACATGTTTATTTACGGAATTCCCACAGTGTTAAAAACGGACCATCAACCACTCACCGCTCTCTTCAGGAGAAACAACGTTTCGGCCAGAGTGTTAAGGTGGTCCCTCGAGCTACAGCGATACAACCTTGAAATTCAATACGTGAAAGGGAAAGCGAACAGTGTAGCGGACGCGCTCAGTCGGGGACCCGTGGATAACCAGGACGGAAAGGAAGAAAATGAAACCATGCATGACGTCGTAGTATGCGCAACGCAAGTAGGAGCGATATCGAAGTGGTTAAAAGAACTCCAACAAGATAAAGGGTGGAAAAAAATAATAGAAGCGGTAAGGAACAACGAAAAAAACCAAGTGGTGAAAGTACAGGGAACAACAGATCCTCTGCGAGCCGCAGACTTCATAATAGATGAAGGGGAATTGAAAATGTACCGTAACGATGGCTCCCTAGTGTACATAGTCCCGGATAGCGCAAGGTATGAAGTATTCAAGGAGGCGCACGCAGGAACGTTAGCCGGCCACTTTAGCGCCCATAAGGTCTTAAACAAGCTGAAGAAGGAAGTTTATTGGCCAGACATGGTAAAGGATGTCCATAAATGGACAAAGCAATGCCAGACATGTTTTGTGAGTAACCCCCAGAAAGCTATTGTACCGCCATTAAAGCCAATACTGACTGTGAGACCTTACGAAATAATTGGCGTAGATTTACTCGAGCTAGGAAGAACAACGTCTGGGAACAGATACGTAGTCAGCATTATCGATCATTTCTCTAAATTTGCAGCTGCGTATCCGGTCCCAGACAAATCAGCAGAGACCGTAGCTAAGGCGATCTTTTTGAGATGGATCGCTGACGGCTGCAGATGGCCGAAAGCAATCCTCTCTGATAGAGGAGCCGAATTCGAGAATAAAGTCATGGAGGAGATTGAAAAAATCGCAAAAATCGAGCACATATTCACTAAAGGATATAATCCCAGGGAGAACGGGATCACGGAAAGACTAAACGGAACAATCGTAGCTATGCTAAGAAGAACCACAACGATACCCACCGAATGGGACTTACGACTCCCGTTTTGCATGCTCTCCTACAATATGACTCCCCACAGCTCCACAGGGGAAAGCCCCTTCTTCGTACTCCACGGGATTGACCCCACATTCCCGTCAAGCGTCATTCCAAATGCGAAAATTTCCTGGTACTCCATGGACAAAACCATGGGAGACTATAAAACAGCAATCATGCAAGGAATTCTGGAAACTCATGAAAGGATCCGCGAGCACAATGATAGGATACGGCAACGCATGAAAAACATGTACGACAAAGAGCACAAAGTAGATATCTCAAAACATCCAGTAATAGGCGATAGGGTGTACGTGAAAAATCCAGCAGAAAAAAGCAAAACAGCGCATCCTAAATTGACAAACGAATGGTGCGGAACGTTTAGAGTCATCCAAGTGAGCGAAAACTCAGCTACCGTGACCCGAATAGGCGAGAACTCAGAGCCAATGCAGATTCCGTTCGACCAGCTGCGCACGCTACCTAAAACCTTTCCTGACGAGCGTATTGATACCATGACCTCTAGAGGGAAAAGAGGAAGGAAAAAAGCAAAAGAAGATGTAAAAGTTCAAAAGTTAACGAGTTCTTTTTCCAGAGGAGCCGTCATAACGAGCGAGACGCAACCAGGACATCTGTTATTCCAATGTCTGGACGGATGCCTGATGCAGGCAAAGCTATCCGACATTGCCGGAGTCGAGTTCCCGGGTGCATTCGCGAATGAACCCGTTGGCACGGTTTGGAAAGCATGGATCGCGAGTAGCATTTTCGGACGCCACGACATCGACTTGCCAAAGAAAATAAAGCTCTTCCGGAGAGGGAACACGTGCCTGGACGAGACAGCTTTGAAGCCGATATTAAAACTGGCGTACAACAGATGCACGGCGTGGACGGAATTCCTTTGCAGCACAGAATGCATCAGCGAGCACAAGGACATCGACAAGTTCAGCGTCCAGCAAATGTATGACGATGCACTCCGAAACTTCAAGGACGAACTTGCAAAGGAGAATCAAAACACGCCAACTGTGAAAGAAGGTCCAGTCGGTTTTGCAGCACCAGAATGCGCCGCAGTGCTTGAAAGAGACGGCATGAAGGGCGGCGTGCAAACCGCTGTTGTGAAGACTTTCAAAGATTTACGCGAAAAATTAAATGAGTGGAGGTCCTTTGGCACGTGGGTCGTAACCTGGCCCATCGACGAGAAATGGAGTGAAGAAAAAATTAAAGAAATCTGCGCTGCAATGGCAGAACACCTCAAAGAAGGCGGAAGAATCGTGACGGCGTGGACGCCCTGTGTACAGTCGAACGCGGAAGCTTGGAAACGTCTGCACGGCGTCTGGAAAACCACGGACGAAATGATAAAAAACAGCGCGAGTGAAAAACAGTTTTTCCCAACCTCAGGAGCAGTCACGATAAAAGGGAAGATGTATGCCGAAATAGGGTCCCCTGAAGCAAGTTTGCAGTTCTACGGAAAGTACGCCGGTGTGGGTAACGCGAGATACCTATACGAAACTATAAGGCAGGCTGCTAAGGAAGCACAGCTGCCGACAATGTACGCGCCGCCGAGGACGACGGCAAACCGGAGGGGAGGGATGTGGAAAGAAGATCATGAAGCGACCCCACCGAAGAGGCCACAGTTTGACCCACGCATGGATTGAGGAGGCGGCCGGAACTTCACGGCAGTCGACGGTACACCTCGCCGGTGGACGGCGAGTTCTCCTGCCCTCTCCTGCCCTCGCCATAAGGCCTGTGTGGCCTTTTTCTTTATTTTCTCTGTATTCCTTGAATTCGTTTACCTCTTATTTGTTTGACGGCAATAAATTCTTTTCTTGAGCCCCTTCGTGTTCTCTTCGCGGTCATACTCCGAGGCCTATCTATTACA
>JARK01001364.1:1027324-1086205 GCA_000688135.1 Ancylostoma ceylanicum | reverse complement strand
CCTCAAATACCCCCCCCCCCCTCCCCTTATACAAAGTTTCGACGGAAAATTTTTTTGAAAATTTTGGGGCCCGTAATGTAGAATAGTGCCGTTCTTCGATAAGCGAACAGCTACCGTGTAGACCTTCAAGCAGGAAACATGTAATAAAATCGTGTGGACAGCTTGTGTCTTTTCTAAATGAACCCTGCGCAAATCGCAAGTGCCCAGATGTTTTTAGTGCTTCTTTGAGAATATGGAAATGGTGCAACCAATGTCAAGAATTAGTGATAATGCAACGCACATTTTTGTAGCAAATTGTCAATCCATCCGTATCAATCCAGGTGTATAAAAACAACCACTCAGATCCCGCTTCGAGACTTCGAGCCTTACAAACGCTGATGTTTCGATTATGCTGAAAACCAGGACCTACAGAACAAAGAACAAAATATGGAGAATCAAAAAACAAAATATGAAGAGATGTCGCCTTACTCGAACTCCTGCAAAATGTGGTTTTTTGTCAGNTACAATGTTCAGCACCAAACGTAACTATCAAAAACACAAGCAAAACCACTTTTTAACGTTATGAAACCACAACAATGTAGGTACGAAATTGCCTTTTATGCGCTTGAAATATTCAATCGGAGTCAGATCCAAGATAGAATTTTCTGACAGCCTATTTGGACTGCGAGCAATTCTGCTTCCATGAAACACCGCATCCCATTTGTAGTGTCCCTAAATAGAGAACTCAAAAAACCGTGGAGAAAATTCATGAAAAGATACTCGACTAAATGTGGCTTTACTTGATGCAATATAGGAATCAGATGCACATCAGCATTATCATGTACTGATTCTAAGCAGTTGACGTCCATACCCCCGCGGTGTTGTCGTAGTGGTCCGCCCCATTTTCATCAATACGCGCGGTCCTTTTGGCCACAACCGCGGCTTTCTCGCACGTATCCGCGGGCCTCCTGCGCAGAACTCCTTAAATAATTTTTGAAGCTCTTTTCTATCGAATGTTTTTCTTTCCTCTCCATAGCAGCTATTAAATGGTTTAAACTAGAAACACACCTCGTTTCAGCGCGTTGTCGAAGGGCTACTGATGGCCGGATGGTATAAATCGTACAACGCTTGAATAGCCTGAAGGTAAGCCTCACAAAGAAAGGAATTTCTGTTGGTGGAACGGAGCAAACCCTTGCCTTTCCTAACGGATACGCGTGCATGAACACGACATCATTCACCATGGAAAGACCAAGGAAAAGATTCATCGTTTCGAGACATGACATTTCCATATGTTCCTTAAAATAAAGTCAAGTTCATTATAAAAGATTTGTGGAAAACTCATTACAAGTCGGTTACCACGAAATTTACCTGTGTTAACTTGGAGTCGACGGGATCATTCCACTATCCGCAGCTCACCGCACGCCTTACAGTCCCGTTTTGACGTTGATGAGTTGAGTTCTCCAGAGTCTGTTGTTGTGTAGTCTAAAATCGTAGGAATAGTTTTGCATCCACTGCGACCTACGGTGACGGCATGCAGCTACATATTTTGCCATATGGCTTAAACATGCCAACAACCATAATTGTTGGTTGCAGACTCCAGCCCTTTGGCATGACAGGACATCGAAGGGAAATGCAGAGCTGTCGCTACTAATCAAACAATCGGTAGTCACAAAAATGGTACCACAGTAAAAGAAGATAGACGGCTGACTTTGCCTACTCAACACTCATAAATTCCAAATAATTCAGAAGACGTGCAAATACGTTGGAAACCGAGCTGGTTACAATAAGTATTGACGCCAAAATTGGGATAGTCGTGTTAAAAGCTTGTAATGTGGTATACACCGACTTCTATACGTCATTAACTTGCGGACAATTTGATTTCCTGAGTATGTATTCGGATGCAGGCTGGATTTCAGTGCGTGGAAGTCGAAACTGTGGGCGGAAGTTCCGTCACCATCGGAATATTAGGTTTCAGTTTCGTTCGCTTTTTGATGATAATTGGAAAAGAATGGAATAACTACCTGGTGGTGGACTGCTAGATGGCTAAACCTCTTCCACTCCGTCCGGTTTCTCACTTTTGACGGTTGCTTCGACTGTGGCAATTCGTCTGACTTCTGTTGTGTTCCCAATAACATTTGATGTCCTCGTAATGACGTAGGAAGTCCTCATATGCTCGCACCCGTACATTTGCGCAGCTACCTACACTCATTTTACCACACAGAATTCATAAAATGTGCCGTTCGCTCTGCCTCAATTACAGAACTCAGTCCAGACTTTGATAACCACAATAACTACGTGATAAAGAGGGTGAAAGGGTTCGAAAAAAATAAGACCTGCGTTCCTACAATTTGGTTTGAAAATAAATGAAATCTCTCATTTTGCTTTACTTGCTTTAATGTTTGTTTGGTTTATCCGTTGATTTTTTTCACGGTAGGGGTGCGATTTGTCTTTATATTAGGGACGGTTCCCCTTCACATGAGTGTTCTGTCTCCTGTAGTACAATAATAATACAGCAACTTTGATGGGGGAAACGTGAAATGAAAGACGAGACACACAATCGTCGAACTTGAAATGCGAGCCTTAGTTTTCGTTGGTATTTATAACTACTGAAACTCCCTTGCACGTGTAACATATAATGTGAGCCGAAAAATGACAATTGAAGAGGCTACAAAAATTACACAGCAAGCACATTACACTAGAGCCAACACTTGATTTTTCCCCACAATTTATGCGAGCTCATAAAAACTACACTGAAAAAAAAAACGCGAAAACCAGAAAGCCATGGTATTTTTACCATGATTGTCTTTACCTTTTGGTAGGGTCGTTAAGACCCTCTGGTTCCATAAAATAAAGCCAATTTCTTAACAACTCTAGCATGAATGCTCAGCTGTTAAAATTCC
Organism: Ancylostoma ceylanicum; assembly: GCA_000688135.1. NCBI lineage: Eukaryota > Metazoa > Nematoda > Chromadorea > Rhabditida > Ancylostomatidae > Ancylostoma > Ancylostoma ceylanicum. The sequence goes on along the minus strand of JARK01001364.1, from coordinate 1,083,326 downwards.
TCGCAAATACAGTTGTATTTCCACAAGAAAAAAAATTTAACCATGCTAGATGCGGGAAAGATATCTGATGCTATGAATCAAATCAAAAATCGCACTACCAGCCCTCCATTGTTAGTGCACTAGAGATCTTGAAAAGCCAGCAAACAATGGCAGACGGTTGTGTATCTGCCTCTAGAAAAGTGCAGCCGTGTTGAAAACGTTTAGCAACTCACCTTAACATTTCTACTAACAGTACAACCTTGGTCAAGGTTGAGGAGCAAAGGATGAGGACCCGTCAATCCTCATGGTAGAATGAATGGCAAGGAGTCCTGCAGGCCCTAAAAGCGATAAAGTTCAGGGCTTCAGGATTCATGAAGACTGAACCAAGCAAAACCAGGTTAGGTAACCAACCTTGACTTTATACGCATACTCGCTTCATATAATCTATCGGATAGCCTACCATGCTTGCCATCGTTGTTTTGATTGGTAGCCCTTTCGTGAATTCCAGCCCAGGTTGGTAAGAACACAAGAACCAGTCCTGCTAGGCTTGTGCGCTACTAGGTGCAGAAATTGCATCGAATGCAACGAGAATACTATACCAATCATATGGCCAAACCAAGAACTTTTTTTCGAAATAAAATAATTAGAAGATTCCTCCAGCTCCACAAACTAACGAACATACCGCTGCTGGTCGGCCAGCTATCATAGTGACAGTTGAGTAAAACAGCAGCTCTATTCTGATTTCCACCGTTCTTCGATAAGCAAACAGCTACCGTGTAGACCTTCAGGCAGGAAACATGTAATAAAATCATGTGGACAGCTTGTGTCTTTTCCAAATGAACTCTGCGCAAATCGCAAGTGCCCAGACGTTTTTAGTGCTACTTTGAGAATATGGAAATGGTGCAACCAATGTCAACAGTTAGTGATAATGCAACGCACATTTTTGTAGCAAATTGTCAATCCATCCGTATCAATCCAGGTGTATAAAAACATCCACTCAGATCCCGCTCCGAGACTTCGAGCCTTACAAACGCTGATGTTTCGATTATGCTGAAAACCAGGACCTGCAGAACAAAGAACAAAATATGGAGAATCAAAAAACAAAATATGAAGAGATGTCGCCTTACTCGAACTACTGCAAAATGTGGTTTTTTGTCAGCCTTTCGCATGCAATTGAGCCAGCCGGTTCAAACCAAAATTTCAGAGCTGAAACAATAACCTACGCACTCAAAACTCCGAAAATCGACAATTACCTGTTAAGGATTGGTTTGAAACGTATTTTCCAAAACAGATTCAACAAAAATGAAAGGAAAGGCTATAAAAACGTCACTTTTATCCGCTGACAAAGGATCAGGCAGCGTTTTGTGAAGGTGCACGGACGTTGCCTTCAACGCTATTAAGAATAATAATAGGCACTATTCCACATTAGGGGGNAAGGATTGGTTTGAAACGTATTTTCCAAAACAGATTCAACAAAAATGAAAGGAAAGGCTATAAAAACGTCACTTTTATCCGCTGGCAAAGGATCAGGCAGCGCTTTGTGAAGGTGCACGGACGTTGCCTTCAACGCTATTAAGAATAATAATAGGCACTATTCCACATTAGGGGCCCCAGAATTTTCAAAAAATTTTCTTCGTCGAAACACTGTATAGGGGGGTTATTTGAGGTGCTGAACACAAATATCGTATTCTTTTTGCACAGTAACCCCATTTTGGTAAAGTTACAGTAAGATAACCCAAGATACGGTACCTCATGGAATTCGCTCAAATTTTGCACAAAGGAGTTACNAAAAATTTTCTTCGTCGAAACACTGTATAGGGGGGTTATTTGAGGTGCTGAACACAAATATCGTATTCTTTTTGCACAGTAACCACATTTTGGTAAAGTTACGGTAAGATACCCCAAGATACGGTACCTCATGGAATTCGCTCAAATTTTGCACAAAGGAGTTATTTGAGGTGCTGATCACGAATATCAACATCATTTCGCATGCTGCCTCCGTCTTCTCCGTGAAATTGGCATTTTCTCCGAATTTCATACCGTATGCCTACCGTGTCCCTACAAAAGTGGGGTTAGGGTACAAATGGATACGATATTCGTGATCAGCACCTAAAATAACCCTCCTGGGCAAAATTTCAGAGGATTCCATGAGGTACCGTATCTTGGGTTACCCTAAGGTAACCTTACGAAAATGGGGTTGCGGTACAAAATGAATACGATATTCGTGTTCAGCACCTCAAATAACCTCCCTATATAAAGTCTCGACGAAAAACATTTTTTGAAAATTTTGGGGCCCCTAATATGGAATAGTGCCCAATAATATGATGATCCAATCTCTAGCGCGGAACTCACAGTCTTCTTTACAAAAATANTTGGGTTACCCTAAGGTAACCTTACGAAAATGGGGTTGCGGTACAAAATGAATACGATATTCGTGTTCAGCACCTCAAATAACCCCCCTATATAAAGTTTCGACGAAAAACATTTTTTGAAAATTTTGGGGCCCCTAATGTGGAATAGTGCCCAATAATATGATGATCCAATCTCTAGCGCGGAACTCACAGTCTTCTTTACAAAAATGGACGAGCCGTCCACTGGCATCAACGTGTTACCACCCTGTCGTTTCAAAATCCACATCGCCAGGGAAGAATGATCCGTATCTAAACAATGCAAAACTCTCAGGGACACAAAAAACAACAAACAACAAACAGACGTACCTTGCGTGGAAACAAGCCATCAAAAAGCCATTCGAAATAAGCAGTTTGGGGGTTCATGCGCTGATTATAAGCATCCTATGAGGAAAATGTAACTATTCATTGATGGACTTCCACATAAATGATTCCCTCCACCGTTTTCGTTTGTCGTTCGTAAGCGTCGAAATATATCAACAAATGGCACATACAGAATGTAATAAATAGGTGAACAGGAATTAGAGCTACTGAAGCGGTCACTCGGAACGAATAAATCATCACAACTAAGCAGTTTTTGAAAGCGTAACTATATANTTTCCGCCGCATCGAGACAACGCGAAAAATTCGAGAAATTAAAGGCCGACCGCGTCAAATTTGACGCGCGTCAACCATAAATACCCTCTGAGGAAAATGTAACTATTCATTGATGGACTTCCACATAAATGATTCCCTCCACCGTTTGTCGTTCGTAAGCGTCGAAATATATCAACAAATGGCACATACAGAATGTAATAAATAGGAGAACAGGAATTAGAGCAACTGAAGCGGTCACTCGGAACGAATAAAGCATCACAACTAAGCAGTTTTTGAAAGCGTAACTATATCCAAGGAAGAACTCTCATACTTGGAAAGTACTTGGGTAAAAAGTAATGGAAAGATTAGTGTTGTGAATCGTAGGAGAAGCCAGCCCAACCAATCACGGTAATCACGAGTGATAATCACAAATAAATGTAAAGGAGTGTGCAGAAGTGAGAATTTGTCGTGTGAAATGAGCAAAATGTAGATAGAAACCTGGAAAGTAAATGAAACGTCTGGAGATCTTGAGAAGTACAAAAATGCTACAAGGAGTACATCCTCTACTGCCAGCACCGCCAAATTCNGCCCAACCAATCACGGTAATCACGAGTGATAATCACAAATAAATGTAAAGGAGTGTGCAGAAGTGAGAATTTGTCGTGTGAAATAAGCAAAATGTAGATAGAAACCTGGAATGTGAATGAAACGTCTGGAGATCTTGAGAAGTACAAAAATGCTACAAGGAGTACATCCTCTATGTACTGCCAGCACCGCCAAATTTTAGAACATCATTTTGAAATTCCCTGTTGTTCAAGCGGGATGTCTGCAAACTCGTCCAAACCTCATCGTCCCAGCACCAGAGAGAAACAACAACTTCTAGTACATTAAGCTGGACGTGATACCATCTAATAAACAACTAAATGTAGGAAGAACTACTAGAAACTGCATGTTGTTACAATTTCGTCTGTGAAAAACGCATTTTGGGACGAGTTTCGCCTCATAGTTTTGAAGTTCGATTGGAGCAAAATTTCTCGATGTTCCACGCAATTTCTGAATGGTGCTGCGATAAAAATAAGGCTCGTTTGACACTGCTTAAACATTGTTCAGTGAGTTCTGATGGAGAGACTATGGATTCAAGTCCAAGAGGACTACGAATTTCCTAGATTTGAAATATGCTTCGTTACAAAGAAGGCACACAGCTGCACCAAATTCAATTGGGTTGTCAGAAAAGGGGGTGTATGCCAAGAAGAACGATAGCTGGCAATAGTTGGCTGCAGTGAACCCGTGTGTCAATATCCCATGCAATTTTAGCGCCGCCCCTAGTTAGGTGACAGGGATTTATATACATTACAGTTATATGAGGATCCATTATCTTCCTTCCCTGAAGAAGGTTATAACCTAAGCAAACAAAATCCAGCAGGATTAAAGTAGAGAAAGCTCAGTCTTCACTGAAATGTGACAGGTATTCACTACGAGTCATTACATTTTAGCCCTAAATCCTGAAATTCCACTTTCGGACTAACCCTGAACCAAATAAAACCTTGATACCTTTGAACAAAGTGGACTACTATGCGCCCGATGCGAGTTGGGAGTGGCAACCTTTGCCTGGGATGCGTGGTGCAGCTTCCGGCTGTCACCACCTATCGTTCTTCCTGACCTCCACCCCAGAAAAGGACATTTTGAAACCACCACCCATCCCTAACAACAAAGTATGCGGAATTTGATCCTGATAGATTTACCACTGCACTACAGCTCAGAACGACAGCCAATATTGCAGCACTCGCAACAAGGGCGAAGTAGTAAATAATTCCTCCTTGAGGGTCTCAAGCTCGCCACCGTTGTTGAAATTATGCTGTAGTCTTTGTTTCTTTTTCGACAAAAACTAACGGGGTCTTGCCAGTGCAATCACAAAAGTGGGAAATGACGATGGGCTACTGTGTAGGCTTTCCTAGATCTTACATATTCCTCTGGAAGTAGAACGCAGCCTTTGTAATTGTCATGATGTGGATCAAGCATGAAAATTTTCTCGCCGTTAGGAAGGGTGACGATGAAGACCCGCTGCGGCCAAACGTGCAGCAGATTCAATTTCATCCTTTCGTCCAGGTAATGAGCCTTTTGAAGCTTGAATTGCCAAAGGTCTAGATCTTCTTTTACTACTCGGCGGACCGTCTTCTCGCTCAGACCCGGTTCTGACACTNGTAGAGAAAGCTCAATCTTCATTGAAATGTGACAGGTATTCACTACGAGTCATTACATTTTAGCCCTAAATCCTGAAATTCCACATTCGGACTAACCCTGAACCAAATAAAACCTTGATGCCTTTGAACAAAGTGGACTATTATGCGCCCGATGCGAGTTGGGAGTGGCAACCTTTGCCTGGGATGCGCGGTGCAGCTTCCGGCTGGCACCACCTATCGTTCTTCCTGACCGCCACCCCAGAAAAGGACATCTTGAAACCACCACCCATCCCTAACAACAAGGTATGCGGAATTGGATCCTGATAGATTTACCACTGCACTGCAGCTCAGAACGACAGCCAATATTGCAGCACTCGCAACAAGGGCGAAGTAGTAAATAATTCCTCCTTGAGGGTCTCAAGCTCGCCACCGTTGTTGAAATTATGCTGTAGTCTTTGTTTCTTTTTCGACAAAAACTAACGGGGTCTTGCCAGTGCAATCACAAAAGTGGGAAATGACGATGGGCTACTGTGTAGGCTTTCCTAGATCTTACAGATTCCTCTGGATGTAGAACGCAGCCTTTGTAATTGTCATGATGTGGGTGAAAATTTTCGTGAAAATTTTCTCGCCGTTAGGAAGGGTGACGATGAAGACCCGCTGCGGCCAAACAGCACACCTTCTTCACTTTCTGCAGCAGATTCAATTTCATCCTTTCGTCCAGGTAATGAGCCTTTTGAAGCGTGAATTGCCAAAGGTCTAGATCTTCTTTTACTACTCGGCGGACCGTCTTCTCGCTCAGACCCGGTTCTGACACCGTCTTCCTCATTGATCGTTGAGAATTTCGGTGAATTCGCTTCCTTATTATCTGTCCTGCCCGAATTCTTGCTTGGGAAACTGGACGAGCTGTTTCTTGTCATCTCTGAGTTGCTTGAAGCGTTTGACGGCGTCGTGCACAGTAGAGCGAGGAATCTGATGCTGCTTTGCGACCTTAGAAATCGGTACACACTCGGGATGCAAAGTGATGACAGCATACTATTGGTAGGTGACAGAACGAAGGTATTTCAGAAACAATAAAATACGGTCCATAACTAACTAACGCAAAATTTTTTGATCAACCTAATGCAACGTTCAGTGGCTTAACCCCTTGCAGTAGTGTAAATTTGAAGGTAACTTTAGTGTAAATTTAAAGTGAATTTAAATGTACGGTAAGTTTTACGTAGTGTAGCGGTTATTTCAGTTACATTACCTCTATCCCATCATTTCCTAACTTTAGAGAAATGTTCCTAGTCCTACTCTTCTGAATCAGAGAAAATCGGGTAAGTGTCAATTAGGTACGAGTAGGAGTGAAAAAAGAGAACCAGTGGGAACCAGTGAGAACAAGCCTAAACTCCGATCATAATAATATTCATTCTAATAAGGCACATGATACAACAAGCATTCAAATGGCATAATATTGAAATTACATACATAAAACCATAAGATAAAAAAACAGTGGGGGGGGGAGGGGAATAAAGGGGGGAGGAGTGAGGTGGCGATAAGCGGCCAACTGATCCTGACTACGTCTGCTGCGGGTCCCTTATCCTAGCGGCAGCCCTTTTTATAGGACTCTCAACTCCTGCTCTGCGCGAACACCGCGCTTGATTGATATCTACGCACGCGCTGAGAGAGAAACTGTGGTCATTGCTGGGATTTTGACCGAGCGCTTCTAATGCGCTTTTCCTACATCCTACCGCTTAATGGAGTCCCGGTCCCTATGACTAAAAGAAAAGGGGCCTCGGGGCGCGGGTGCAAAGCACTGTCGGGTGGTCCGTTTGACAGCATTTACGGCAGGGTGTACAATCAAGGCATGTCGAAATGTGGTGCGGCTTTAAACATTTTGTGCATACTTTCGTCTCAACCAGCAATTTTGTGGCCTTTATGCAAAATGGGATGTTTGCGCCGCAATTTTGTGTCATATGACCTCCAGAACAGAGTAGGCACTTAGGGGGATATTGAGGCTTTGGCGTTGGAGGGCGGAGGACCTGCATATTAGGCAGCGGAGGTGGGGTGGATTGTCGCTCATTCAACATGGGGCACGTGAGTTTGAAGACTGGGAACCTACTGCGGCTGGACCTAGGCGTACTGGCTGAGAGGATTTTGGGCCTCATGGATGGGGACAAAAGAGAAGGACTGATGGATCTACAACGGACCTTGAGCCGTGGCGGAAAATACGCAACAGGTTCGCCATCGTAGTCGTCTGACGAGTCGTGCCGGAACCTTCTCCAGCCACGCGTTGATGGTTTTGACAAGTCATCGAAGCCATCCGATGATGAAGATGAGCTATTCCGACTTCTCTGTCGGTTGAATCTGGTAGACTTGATGGTTTGAATGGTTGTTGTTAGACATTGTTATAGTGCAGTAAACAACACTAGCATTTACTAAAAGCCACTATATAAGAAATTTACAATGACTCACCAAAGCGGCTGCTGTTGCAGAAAACGAGAGCCGTTGAAGAGCTCTTCTTAACTAGTTCTGGATCACAAAGTGCCTCCCACATTTTTGCGACTCCATCATCCTGAAAATTGATTCGATAACAGTTTTGTGACCTTTAATCTCGAATAAATCACTGGATTTCACGTTTTAGTCTCCAGGAATTCAAGAAACATTATAGCAAAGCGGAATCCATGAGATAAGAACACTTTTTCTAGAAACTATGAGTAGAAACTATCTGGACTCTGCTTTACGCGGTAGTACATTACAATATAATCAACACAACAAAATGACACCACGTTCAGAAACAGAAAAATTACTTGGTTATTCCAGAGATCGATCGTCTGTATTGTGAAATCTTACCGCGCCAGGTTGCATGCACGTGGGTGGTCGTTCGAGCAAATTCGATTCGATTGACACGGGAGATCAAGGAGAAAGGACGCGATATTGAGGTCACGAATGTTTGAATCAGCCATTTTTACTCGCATTTTTACTCGAACTGCCGAGTTTGAAAGCAAACCCTTCTGCATCTGAATTCCATATAATGGTTGCGATGAATCTTAGCTCATCAAATTGAATTTTCCTTTAGAAATAAGCTTTTTTCGCCGTGAAAGCGTTTTTCAAACTCTAGCATCATCTTGTTGAACTTTTTACATGTACTTTCTAATATAGGTATAGGGTATGGAAGGATAAATGTAAGAGGATACTATTACACTGTAACGACTTATATGCTTGAGAAGACTGGCAGAACAGACAAAAGACAACTTCAAATTTGAACTAAAAAAAACTAAAATTCCAATGTAGAATCCGGAATGAGCATATTCCCAGGATTTCATGCTGACTAGTGGCCCCGTGAGCCACTTTAGTGTTCTACGTTCTGGAAATAGTGATAGTGCTCGCTCAGTGTAATTTTTTGTGCGATCCATATCAGAATGTACGGTTCATTTCCTAGACTGGAGCTATACTACTTAACATTACTCCAACACGATTGGTTAGGCACACACTGAGTGGATCATTTGGTAGATCAATCACTCAAATACACCCTCATTCTCAGCATTATGCTCCTCTGCGTATGGCTACCACATCGATCGTATCAAACCCACTGGAAAACTTCACACTTTTTCCAAATTTCTGAGCAACATTTGAGAACCTTGGGGGTGGGGGGAGAGGGAGAGGATAGAAACGATTCGATGCCAACGGACTCAAAGTCGATAGATCTAACGTTGCGAGAGGCAAACAAAGATTGACAGCAGCGAGCTCTATGGTTTCCCTCAGATTCTACGCTGGTTTCACGGCTCCTGTAAATGCAGAGATGATCATACGATTTTTCCTTCCCTAGTGTCCGACATACCTAAGGCTGACGAAGAAAGATAGGACGGCGAGCGTTCGGTGCGATCCCACGTGCATGTTCAAGACTCCAGATATCCAATGATCATTAGCATCTGCTCACCTCCAAGGGTTGGTGAGATACATGGGGTGGGTGCGCAAGTTACTTCCTAGGCTCTTGCCTAAGCTTAGGAAGGAGAGGTGATCCACGGGTTGGCGAGACACATGGGGTGGGTGCGCAAGTTACTTCCTAGGCTCTTGCCTAAGCTTAGGAAAGGGAGGTGATCCACGGGTTGGTGAGATACATGGGGTGGGTGCGCAAGCTATTGCTTATGCTTTTGCCTAAGCTTAGGAAGGGGAGGTGATCCATGGAGTGAGTGAGACGAATCAATGAGTGTGCAAGTTATTGCCTTTGCTTTAATCTAAGCTGAGGGAAGGGAGATGACTCACGAGGTGAGTGAGATACATGAAGTGGGTCCGCAAGTTGCTGGCTAGGTTTTTGAGAGGGTCAAAGAAGGATCGAAGGAGTGGATGAGGTACATGGGGTGGGGTAACTTCAGGTCCGCGGGGCGGATGAGGTATATGGGTATTTGCGCAATAAGAACTTACATTTAGGTCATGTACATACGTGAGAGGCTGAGGCGGACGCAGGGCGCCCCCCCCCACCCCTACCATCTTTTGAAATTACCTTACAAAAAGAATAAAAAATTTGCATTCGTATATTTTTAATTGTTTACTTTTATCATCATCTTTGAAAGATACTCATCAGTTATTTATATTAGGTTGAGGAATTATAAATGTCTGTTTGACCTATGAACAGAAGTTACTATATAAACAACAGTCCAGCAGCTCCATCGAAGGGCTGTTCTCCAGACTAATCTATGACTCTTCTACTTCTTCCCTACAAGGTATCAGCGTTCTCTTCCCAGAAATCGCTGCGCTGAGAGACGCGGAAACGAGTCACCTAAATTTCAACCTCAGCACAGTTCCTAACGTTTTTCTCTGCCAAAGAACGCAATATCGATAGGAACAAGTGGTATTCTGATGGTGCCAATCCTGCGCTATGAGGCGGTTGAGGGAGGGTTTCCATCTCTTAGTTCTTGGTTTTCTACTGAAACATTTTCGCAATGTGCTGTAGGGACCATGTCAAGGATAAGTTTTGTAGTCGCTGTCTCGACACTATGATGATGAGATGCCTAGTTCACAATCTCTATTTTTGTGCAGGAAGACCTGCTTCGAACTTCTGTACAGTAATCGCCAGCACTGAACGGAACAGTCCTTTCATATTCTACCTCAAACACAGCATCACCTTTCTTTCGGGATGACCGAGATTTGGGGTCGGAATGGGCTGCTCACCTTCGCTGAGCCAGTGTAGTTTTTTGCATGCATGTTCAAGAGACACCCTTCTATAACCCGACATTGGGACGACTTGGAAGAAATTGCGATTCTTCACGGTGCAGGGAAGGATTTGGCTGATGGCGGGTCGCTTACTCAGTAGATCAGCATTAAGTGGGTGTAGTAACAATTAAAACATAATTTTTCAGATACAATAAATCACATGAAACCAAATGATCCACATATATTCTGAAGCGGCCTGAGGTGCTTCTTCAGGTGAACACACAAGCCCTGCTGAAAACGGTGACATTGACAAAATATTAGGAAAAATGTAAAATGTGTGCGGCAGACATTCATAATTCCTCAACCTAATAGTTATATTTATCAGGTTGTTGCGAAATTAATTGCCGAAATAGACAGTCCAGTTCAAAATGCTGTAACTCTGTTCAAACTCAACTTTGTTTATCAAAATAAAATCCTTCAGATTCTACACATCTCTGGCAACGATCTGGTAATTCATTTATACCTTTACAATAGAAACTGAGATCACAAGATTTTAAGAACTCTTGGAAGGCAATTTCAACATGCTCCAAGTCAGGAAACTGCCGCTAACGCAGGTTTGCTTCGAGAGCCCGGAAAAAGTTATAGTCGGTAGGGGAGAGGTCTGGAGAGTAAGGTGGGTGAGGGAGAACCTCGATGCCTAACTGCGTCAGTTTTTGCTGGGTGAGTTTTGAAGTGTGAGGCCTAGCGTTATCCTGGAGCAGGACAGGCCCACCTCTGTTTACCACTGCCGGCCACATTTGTCGCAACTTTTCATACATCGGGTCTAAGTCACAACAGTAAGACACTGATGTAACAGCCTGACCAGGTTGCAGAAGGCCATAATGAATAACACCCTTAAAACACCACCAAACTGTCAACGTAACCTTTCTAGGGTGAAGATCTGGTTTAGGGAAGCTTGGAGGGGTAGAGAACTTGTCTACCCATACATGACCACGTTTCTTATTATAGAATAGGAGCCATTTTTCATCTACAGTTGATAAACGGTCAAGAAATGGCTCGTTTTTCTGGCGAACGAGGAGGTTAGAACAGATCTCGTAGCGGGTGGATTGCTGGTCATCAGTCAGATCATGGGGTGTCCACTTTTGCATTTTTCTCACCATGCCAATGGAGGCCAAATGTCTTGAAACTGTAGCATGGTGGACCCCCAGGCCTGCCGCCAACGCACGAGTAGTAGTATCGGATTTCGTTTCCACCGCTGCTCTCAGTGCTTGATCGTCCAGCGACATCCTTCGACCGCGACCGGGTTTATTTTCGAGATCAAAATCGCCGGAAGAGAATTTTGCGAACCAGCACCTCACTGTCCTTTCGGAAGGAGAGTCCGTGCCAAAATCAAGCGCTATATTACGGGCTGCTTCCGCTGCAGAATGGCTGAGTTTGAACTCGTACAACATGATCACTCGAAAATCGCGTCGGCTCTCCATTTTTCGCGACCCTATAAAAAAACCAAAGGAAGAGCTAGCCAGATTATTGAAGAAGCTTCTGAAAGAGCAGAACAAACCCTACCAGAAGCTAGCACAAGTTGGCTTGAAGTTGTTGAATTGGGCAAGAAAAAAGTTTTTTTTCAAGCATACCGTGAAACGGCAATTATTTTCGCAACAACCTAATAGTTTCTTTATCAATATATTTATTATCTTTATCAATTTTATTTTCCATTCGAGTCCTCAAAACTGTGGAGACCCCAATTTTTTCCCACGCCACACCTCCCCGCCAACTCTCTGCGTCCACCACTGGTTGGTGGTGAGGGCGAATCGAATGCTGACTCATCCAGAAACCTAGAAATGGACTCGACTCGCAGCGCTGCACCACTTGGCGCCGGCATCCCGCCATTGGACATTTATACACACGCCCGCTCTCTCCTTCCCCCCCCCATCCCCTGGGGCGCTGGAGCACCCTTCTCACACAGTACATCTCTGAGAAAATCAGCTGCTTCATTTGAATAAATTGAGACCTACTCGTAATCCACTTGCATCCCAAAAGCTCAAAACTATCACCAATGGAATTTGGCAAACTTGTCCAAAAATCTGCACATTCTAACCAATTTTTTTAAATTTTATTTAACCCTAATTTCTCAAGATATTTGCCGATAGGTGGCAAAACCAGCCACGATGATGCGCTACATAAGTTCCGCTTTCGGGCCTGCCTGATCAGCCGTGGCGGACGCAGAAAGTGGGCGGGAGGATGGGGGGGGGGGAATTGGGGTCTCCGCAGTTTTGGAGACCTGAATAGAAAGTAAAATTAATAAAAATCATGATTATAGTAGAAAATAATTGATAAGATTTTTATGTTATTTTGAATTTTGTAGAAAATATGTCCAAGGAAAATTTCACGCAGCTTTCTGCGAATTCCCCAGTTCTTTTTTTCATTTTCGCGTGAAACTCGCCGATTTCTCCGAAAGATCGTGCGAAAACCAGGCACGTCGATTGAGAATCGTCAGCGCTACCATCATATTCAACTCACGGAGCACCATCTATCAAAATAAAGGCGCTAATTATATAGCGCTCCCGGACTTTATAAACCACCCACCTCCCGCACGCCACATCTCTCCATGATAAAATGCGAAAACGGGAAAAATTCAGAAAATTGCACAAAATTCAATGCCGCCGATTCTCAGGCCAACTGCACAATAGTGATGTTGCAAGTTGAGGAAGTACTCACCAGTCGGTCGCAAATCACCAAAAGTAGATATTCCAACCCGCGTGGCCATGTCCTCCGAGGTTGCTCCATCCAAATTTGAAGGTCCCGTCAAAATTCGAGATGTAAACCCCCGCACTCGTATTCCGCTTCAACCGTAAGCAAACGCGAAATTTCCAACCTAGATTCGTCAAACCCTCTCTCGTCCCCGTCTAGCTGTGAAGGTCCCATCAAATTCCATGAAATCAACCCCCGAACCCGTGAAAACCCCCGCCCGGCGCAACTACTCCAACCCCGAGCCGCAATGACCGCCCCCGCCGGCCAGTCAACGTCCAACACCGTTAGCTACATCGAAAACGGTGTTGAGTAGAAGTAGAACAGCTGATGTGCTGGCGCTGATGCGCTCCATGCCAAGTGTACGGTAACGATCCACACAAGACCACTGCATGCAAAAAAAGAAAATCCTTTAACGAAAAACAGGCGAGTTGATTCTTTTATATAGGATAGGATGGGTGTAATACCATAGGTACTCATATGCACCACAGTTGTTAATAGGATTACTGCCGGAATGTCAAAAAAGTTTCTCCTTTATTCTAGAAAGCAGCGCTTTTCGGTTTCGTGTTTCGCTCAAACAACACTACTTATGCATTTAGGAGTGTTTATACTTTTTTGCGAGGCGATGGCGTCGCGGCGATGGCTACAACACGTGCGACGCGACGGGTAGCGAAGCCTTTCTACATATGTTGTTGACCTTCTTTCAAGTTGTTTTTATGGTTTTATGGTTGTTTGAATCCTGTCCTCCCATTCTACTGCTGGGTTAAGTAAATAACCCATCTATTTTCCCCAAAACACCCCCCCCCCCTTCGACGGAGCAGCTTAAATGTGAGCGTTGGTGGTGTTGACGGACCTACCAAGTTGGCATTCGAAGCCGCCTCATACCTCATGCGACTTGCAGTGTTGGACAGCCACTGCTCTTCACCACCAACTTTGTCACCTTGTCCCTAATCCNAACCCATCTATTTTCCCCCAAAACCCCCCCCCCCCTTCGACGGAGCAGCTTAAATGTGAGCGTTGGTGGTGTTGACGGACCTACCAAGTTGGCATTCGAAGCCGCCTCATACCTCATGCGACTTGCAGTGTTGGACAGCCACTGCTCTTCACCACCAACTTTGTCACCTTGTCCCTAATCCCTCCCCTCCCCCTACAACCTCGTTACCGAGATTTATTTTCTCTCTTGATTGCATTAGGAGTATCGGTCTTTTTCGTTGTAGCCCAGTTGTATTCCACATATATTTTCTATACTGATAAACAAATTAATGAAATGAAATAAAAATACACTCGCAAAGGAGTTCTGATACATGCAAAAGTTCAAGAGAAAGTACGAGTTTAGTGACGACGCCTAATTTTTTTTAGGCTGCAGGGGTTACCGTTTTTTTTGCGAGAATCTCTTACCGGCAAAGAAGCATTTGCTATGCGTCCACTTAGACTTGCAAGCAAATCAGAAGAATAGAGAATGGGACTTATTCCTTATTTCGCTATAAAAACGTTAAAAAAATTCTCTGTGCGTGAATTTTTTCATGTAGTAATTTAGATTCCATATTAGTAGATAAAATACCTGTTCATTTCAGATCTTTATCTCTGATATTGCAGCTCATTTATCTGTTACATTCTTGTTCAAGAAAATCAATATCAACAAATCAGCTGCAGAGTAGCGATCCAACTGCATTATATCCGTGAACTATGCCTGCAGGCATAGTGCGTATCTGCAAGGCATTACTTGCACCTTGTCTGGTGATGCATTAATGATCGATTATGTTGGAAAAAAATACGCAAAAGTACGTAAGTGAACAATAGTACAAAAGAGACACAGAATTCATGATGAGAATTCAAGAAACACTTGGCAATTTTGAGGAGATTCTGAGTGCACTATTCACCGTTTATATGTTGAAACAATGCGAAAATGACGTTATAATGCAAAATAGATGTCAAATTCGTAATCAGCATGTCGGATAACCCCTAGGTGGATGTTTATCTCCCAAAACCGTTGATTTTTCCTTAAAATTTAAATTGGCATCCTCCAAAATTAAATGCTATCTAGTGTTAGATTCGTCAGGTTGTGCATTATATTTGAACTCTGCCAACACTAGAACTTCACCGGACTTCTAGGATTTGCTACCAGCTGCTCTCTGCGGATCCTGTCTCTCGCCGGCTCCACAGTTGATACTACCGACGTACCCTTAATTTTCAACAAAAGCGGATGAAGACGTGTTTATAATCTCTTCCATAAACAAAATTCAATTTCGCATTTAACCCCTTCGAAAACTCTTGAATGACCTCAAGCAGAATCGTGAGAATTAAAGGCAGCACCAGCTGAAATCCTCGACTGGGAGCTGAGGTGTGGGTGGTAAAGTAGAGAGTGAGCACATCACAAATGTGAGAAGAACACAATGAATGATGACCTACCTGCAGAGAAACGAGAATCGCTGTCGCGGCCACGCCGGCCTTTCAACGGCCCGACGCGCCGGTTAACGCTATCGCCGTGGGTGGTCTGGCGCAGCGGACGCGTGCTATGCGTACCATTCACAGGGTTTCGTGGCCGGACGCACGCACACCCCACGGCGGAGCACTCGTCCGCGCCTTCGACACGTGGTGAAGAGCGCCTTCATTTCTTGCATTTCCCGCTTCTTTCACGCAGTATTATCCCTGCCTATGAGTTTACCATCCCCGAAAACTCCTAAATTCGGGAAAATCTCCAACGCAAGGATCTCCGCGGGTGCTGCCTTTAAGCTACTGAGAGCAGCTTCCAGTTTTTTCTCTGACGAACGATTCATAGACATGCCTGCACATGCCTCAAAGCGCTTCACGTAGATAACAATGGTTTTTTGCACTGTGAGGCACAATTCTGAGTCGAATGGGTTTCATGTGTGTTTGTCGATTGGATGTGAGATATAAGCAATTACCAACAAACATACAAACAGTTGAGTTTTACTATAGTGCGTATCAAAGGTATAAGGACACCCTAATTTTATACACGTAAAGAGATTCGCGTTGTTCTTATCGGTCTAGTTTTTTGTCCACTCGATTCAGCATTTGAGAAACTCTTTTACACTTGGGTTCAGTCGACAAGATCGACTTGCAGAATTTTTATAATTTTTTGAAGAAAGTAGGGAGTTCTTCGTATCAAAAGTATAGGGACACTTGATGTTGAATGACCGTTTTACTAGGAAGAAATCAGCGTAGGGTGGATAACCAGATGGTGATCCTTCGTTTATTGCCACTTCAAGCATCCTGCCATCCGCGATGTAGAAGTTTGTGCTGGCGAGAGTGATCTCCTACTGGCCCCAAACACCGATATTGGCTTTTTTGAGTTCCTCTACGGAGATATCATAGTTAACATTAATTGGCATTTTATGTGTGTGTGTGTGTGCAAGACAACCAGCCGCTGCCGAAAAAAATCTAAGAACATCACAATGTTCAGCGTCAAAAGTTATGTCTAAAAAGTGTGCAAATTTTCATTTTTATCTGGAGGTGTTTCTATCTGCTTTTGGTTGCTTGGAAGACACCCAGTTGTTTACATCACAGTGAAAATGAATTAGGCTTGGCGTTTATTGTTCTCTATTTATCAGGTCATATGCAAGATAAGATGCGGGTGGGTATGTATCAGAGACAAGGGGAGGAAAAAGAAGGGCAGGAGACAGGAAGGATGAATCAAGATGGGTCCCATGGTGCGATAAGGATGCGCCGGCGTCCAAAAGTGAGAAAACGCTCGGGGACGGGTCCAACGGTGTGATAGGTGTGCGCCGGTGTCCAAAAGCAGGGAAAGACCTGGAGACGGATCTAACGGTGTGATAAGGGTGCGCCAGCGTTCAGAAGTGGAGAAACGCCCGGGAACGGATCCAACGGTGTGATAAGCGTGCGCCTTTATCAAAAGCGGGGAAACATCTGGAGACGGATCCAACGGTGCGATAAGGGTGCGCCAGCGTCCAAAAGCGGGGAACCGCCCGGGAACGGGTCAAACGGTGCGATAAGGGTGCGCCGGCGTCCAAATGCGGGGAAACAGACACCTGGAGACGGGTCTAACGGTGTGATAAGAATATGGCAGCGCTAAAATGTGGAGCAGCGCTTGCGGTCAGGTCCAACGGTCCTGCACAAAGTTGAAAGACGACACCTTACTGTTGCACAGCTTTGAAGCCACAAAGCGTGAGGTTGCGAGAAACAGGAATTTTGACAAATGGAGAATGATCGGCATGGTGTGAGGATGATGTCACATAGAGGCAACGCGAGCGAAGCGAGCAAGAAAAGAAGCCTGGGAGTCCGGCGTGAGCCGGACGATTAGGCTGGCTTAGTCTTAATTGGCATTTCATGTGTGTGTGCAGGAGAACCAGCCCCTGCGAAAAGTTCTAATTACATCACACTGTTCACCGTTAAAAGTTGTCTGAAAAGTGTGCAAATTTTCATTTTTACCTGGATTGACAGGTGTTTTCGTCCATTTTTAGTTGCTTGGAAGACCAACAGTTGTTCACACCGCAGTGAAAATGGATGAGAGTTGGTGTTTATTGGTTTGTGTTTGTCAGGTCATACACAAGATAAGATGCGGGTGGGTATGTTTCAGAGACAGGCGGAAGAAAAAGAAGGGTGGGAGACAGGATGGATGGATTTGGGTCCCACGGCGTGATAAGGGGGCGCCAGCGCTTGAAAGTGGGGAAACACGTGGAGCTGGGTCTCACGGTGTGATAAGGGTGGGCCGGCGTCCAAAAGTGGGGAAACACCTGAATACGGATCCAATGCTGTGGGAAGGTGCGCCGTGACCCAGAGACCCAGAAGTATAGGAATATGCTATTGATCCGGTCCGTTTCCATTGCTGAATCGGTTCCTCTGCGTCCAACTACATACAGTGAGTAAACACTAAGTAACACAGTACAACAGTGCCTCCATCGTGTGCTAACTTCTCTCTTCATCTGGATGCGGAGTATTTCGGCCACCATACATAGCAGGAAAAAAGTTAGTCGGCCTGGCTGCAGCCATGGGTGCTTTCAGCTATGGGTGCTTTGACGCCGAGAAATGGAAAGATACGAAAAACATGAGTACCGATAGGGTGAGGAGTGGCCGCCGTGGTGTGGTGAATGTGCCATACTAAAACAATGCGAGCGAAGCGAGCACCACACGAAGCCTGGGAGTCCGGCGTCAGCCGGACGATCAGGCTGGTTTGATTGATTTGAGCTCAGACCCGCCCAGAAATAACCAATAATGACCTCCTATTGGAAAAAGTTTGGTGAAGCAAGATTGTCGGTCCAAACCTCTCACCCTGGGTTAGCTGAGTCACGCTCAGTGGGGTGACTCCAGTGGATTTGCATTTTCTTGCCTGAAGATGACGTTTCACTGCCAGGAACACTGCACTCGTGACACGAGGACATTCATAAAGTTCTGGCAGAACTCGCTGAGCTATATTCGGCATGACCCAAAAGCAAGGAGTTGCCTACGCCATGATCGTAGTTGCGGCCCTAACCTTGCAATCATCGCTCCAGAAGTTCATTCATAAATAAATGGCACCTTCTTTATCTAATGTATTTGTCCTTGTTGAAAAAAAGGTTATTCGGATGTTTTGTGTAGCTTAGAGCTGTATAAGGGTCTTTATGCAAGAAGAAAGCCTCATCTCGGAGAAGGAACCTAGGAAGTGATGGTTGCAGAGATTATGAAGCCACAATGAGCATGATGCTCGCAGTCCTTTGCGATTCGGTCATACAAAATGTGGCAAAACAAGCTCTAGCAAAACATTGGCAATGCCGTGTCACTACTACTGGGACGACGTCTTCGATGAAACTTTATTCTCACACCAACTTTGAACAGCCATGTAGATTGGATAGTCACAGCACCTGGAATCTCTTTGGATTTATCTACTGTCTCTATTTTAACAAATTTATAGGGATGGAACGGAAAGAAAGCAACTTCACGCGCTCAGTGTTCTATTCTGAGTTGCGATACTTCTGAATGCTCTATGAGTTCTTCCCAAGCTACTTAATTCATAGGACAGTCTCAATGAAGGATAGTCAATGGGGCGTTCGAAAGCAAAAAAGTTTCTCGTCGTCGGAAAATCTCAATTATGGTAGCAAGAAGAAGCTCTGATGACCCACCATTCGCCATGCCTCATTTGCTGCTGCGCTGCTCCAGTTTGTCAGGAGCAACAACAAATTTCAGGCTTAAACATCACTTTAGATTTCTCTTTCAGAATGAAGAGTGGTTTTAGGTTTGATCCCGTGTTTTACATATGTTGAGTCAGGTAGTTAGCTTTGAAATCGAGGGCACATTATTTGTCTTGAGGTAGCTACAAATTTCCGGAGTATTCCGGAATTGATAGCTGCTTTTTGATGTTTTCACATGGTAAATCTAAATAGAATAGAGCTTTGAGCTGCATTCTCAGCGCATTTTATTTCTTATCTTGTTTTTTTGGAGCGCAAAGCACAGGGAGGCGTGGACAGTTGAAGACAGCACTAAAGCTCAAAAACGACATCGATTTTTTCATGAAATTCTACACTGGTGGGTCTACTTGTGCTTATAACAGAGGAGAAATCATCTAGAAGTGCAAAGTTTCTGAGAAATACTAAGTTGTATATTGTCAGGATGAGCCCACGCGGACGAGCTGTATCGCCGCAGATTCGCGTGGACGAGGCGGTGCGGCGGATCTCTGTTATGGAAAAGTGCTGACTGATGCCATATCAGCTGATAAATACAGCCAGCACCCGTCGCACGCGATCAAAAAGAGCGGGGCGGGATTGAGCATGGTGAATGCCTTTGTACATGCGTTCGAGCTTAATTACTCGAGTAAATGAAAGAATTGGGATTCCTTTTGCAGTCGTGCTCTATTGGATGACAGCTTTAAAATTAGCAGAAATGCAGGGAAACTTTTTTGAGCGTGAGTGCTGCCTTTAAGGTCAGAAAAGAAATCCGGATTTTTTATGTGTTCGACAAACGAATGCATTTCATGAACCACTAGTTAGGTTTCGAACTATGCAACGAGAGTACAAACTGTACGGATCAGGACCCGACGCTTTTTGTCCTAAGCATGAGCATTTATTTATTTATTTATTTATTTATTCGTTTATTTATTTAGTAATTGAACCTGAGGTGCGCTACATTAAACAGGCAGGTGACAACTGATAAAACATAGGCGATCAATTCAGTGCAAAACTAATGAAGTATTGACCATGAAAACTCGGTATAAAAGACGAGAACAAGAAAAAAAAAACCGCCACAGTAATTAAACAAGTAATAAGGAGTTCCCTGTCCCTTTTTTGGCGGTGAAAAAAGTGGGATCCGCAAAAAAAAAGAAGAGCTAGCTGAGACATTGCTAGCTCCGATAGGCGTCAATCCATGTGGAGTAGATTTGTCTCAGAAAGCTATCACATATTACGGGTGCTTAGTTTTACACTTTTATCTTGAGTATTTATTTATGTTAATTAATGCGAACATCGTTATATGTGCATAAATTTGTACATATGTACATGTTTCCTAAATGCGCATGCTCCATCCCAATAATTTTCTGAGCTCTTTCTGAAGATTTTTCAAAAATTACTACTTTGTGCACGTTTTCTAGACTATATTTGAAATATGTAGTGCGTTCAATTATTTGTGTAAATCCTAAATACAAACAAGGCGCAACTGTTAAAGAGTTACATATTAGGGGTCGCTAGAAAGGATTTCTGAGAAACTCTTCCTTCTTAGCGAACAACTGCATCCTTTCTAAGCGCTATAGGTGCACATAAAAACCCGTCGTCCCCTGGGAAATACGAATTTCCATCGACGCTGTTAAAAATAGGTTTCGTAATAATTAGGTTATATTAGGGTGTAAAACTATAAATGCGCGCACACTTTTCGATCTCTATCGAAGTATTTGTGGAGGCGTTTGCTCACTAATTTAGATTATCTTGAAGAGCAATTTTTTGCGCATTCACTGATATGTAACACGTCTGGCATATCTCAATTTTTGATTTTTTTAAAAAATTCGAAAGAATGCCAACTGGAGTTGCGGAGTTGTGGCGGAAACCGCTATCAAACGAATTTCTCCATGTACTACCTCGGATAACAAGTTTCTTGAACTAAGTTCAGTACCTATTAAGAGAGGGGCATATTGCGAAAGCATTCGCAAAAAAACCGCTGCGGGGCAACAAAAGAGAGCAGCGCCATAAAGCTTCAAACATGCCTACCCACGTACTGAAAAAACGTTTTCTTCATGGTAAAATATGAAATCAGTGGTTTAATGGGAGAGGCTGGATTTTGTACAGACAGTTACGACAGACCTCTGCCTACAACAATTGGGCCACGTAGGGCAGCCACATCACCACCATCTGCTCAAACCAACGACTACTAGAAATTTTCCACAAGCAGGCCCATCGGAGGACGACGAAAAATGTCCAACAAAAAGCTGAAGAAATAAGGTGGGAAGTCCTGTCTCAGCCGCCACGTAGCTAAGACTTGCCACTATCAGACCACTACTTATTTCTGTCTAGGAAGCTTTCCCCACAGAGAAAAAATGCAAAAACCTCGGAAAAAGTGGGGGTTCGGGTAAGCGCCTGTTCCGATTCACAGCGCACTGACTTCTTCAAGAAGGAACCTCATATCCTAAATGGGGGACGGTGAAGGGTAGTAGAGATTAGTTATGCACACTATTTCGATTGGGGAGCTTTGCTATGGTCTCTTGGAATAAATTTCGTTCCACGCGAAAACGCGCATCCATAGTTTTACACCCTAATAGAAATATGAATGCGCGTTCGTGTGTCGAACAGAAACTATTTAAAAACGACGATACAGCACCTCAGTCCGATTTCTATCCACCGTGATATCGACGAACTTTCGCCGCCTTTTAAGCAGAGAACGATTAACTCCTCAGAATCCTCAGCGTCAAGAAGAAATATAGCAGTTTATTCAAATTCTGACCCCGGCGCAGTTTTTGAATTTTTCTGTGTCAAGGAAAGCCCCTTTGACAAAATCAATTCATCGCTTGATAGTGGCAAGTCTAGGCTACACGGGGACCATACGGACCACCTCCCACCATGGGTTAGGAGATGAGTGCAATCAAAATTCGATCAACTCCCAAAATTTCGGTTCAGTTACCCAAGTTCCGCAAATTTTCATTTCGCCGATTATTGCACTAATTTGCTCCAATAGCAAGGTAAATATTCTCCTAATCTATGATATGAAGGGCTGTGCAATTCTGCTGTTGTTCTTCCCTGTTGAAAGCAGCATAACTCACTAATTGAAAATCCATAGATTTGGTCTGTCATATCCTAAATCACTTTAATTATCAAAAATTGGTAACTAGACAAAAAATTTTATATGAAGAGATGCGCCATGAATTCCTCTTTCGAACGTTGCTAAATACTTTGGAATAGGTGTTTAGTAACGATTCCAGTAAGGCGGTAGAAAACAGTGCGCATCCATAGTTTTAAACCGTAATGATAGTAGGTGTACTAAAGTGTTCCTCGCAGAGTGATAGCTGAGCTTTTGAACGAAAAGTGCAAGCCACTGTAACTGCCTCAAGTTAGAAAAGAAAAGAAATTGGGGTTCTCTCAGTAATCTGCTCTAGAAAAAAAAAAAACGAAATTTTCTGATAAATTTGCTTAATGGGTGAATCTACGTAAACCCCGCTTTTGTTCAGGGTTTACATAGGAGCCATGAGCTCTGAAGAAATCCATCTTACACAGTGCAAAGGTCAAAGTCAGTTTGTTTTCTTCGCAAAGGGCAGTACGTTCCATCAAAAATTGTTGTTAATGTTTTCTCACTAGGATTGCACTTGAGGCTCTAAGAGAACAAGGAGATTTCGAGCAATTCTTTGGAAAATATGACATTTTACTAGAGCATACTACCTTTACTAATCACTGCAGCGATCATTTTGTTCCTTTTCTCTTTGTGCTTCTTCGCCTATTTGATATTCAAAATGCAAGGCTACAAAATTGATGGTCTTTTATAGCATTTCAATGCTTTCATAAATATCGTAGGAGGAGATCATTTCCCGAGATTAGTATGGAGCTTCGAATCATCCTTAATATTTCTAAGTCAAGGTTGAATGTCAGTCGCGATCCATGTTTCCATCCAGAAAATTACGTATACGCTTCATTCCCGTGCTTACATTGTAACAAAGTCTATAGACTTTTCTTAATAGCGTATTTTTCTTATCCCAGCGGGCTCTGATGACATAGCCGGAAGTGACCCTCATTTGAAACATTTTTTCTTCTACTGCGTCGATCCTTGACATCTTAGTTAATAGTCGTCAGAACGTGTCCACGGATTCATCCAGAAATAGCGGTGTTAGATTAGCCTTCTTAAATGAGAATGGATTTGTCCTACGCCTTATTTTAGTCACGTATTTTTGTTTTGTGAAAATGATGGGCCCGTACTTGATGGGGCCTAGTAAAGAGGAGCACAAACTTGTTATTTTTAAAAAGTAACCATCACGATTCTCTAAAGATGGTTTTGTAGGGCGTTTCCTTTACTTCTGGTAATGTAGGCGTTGGTGAAGTCGGATGGGGCGTGGTTGAATATTGATGGCAGGCGCCTAACGAGTGGATTCAGACGTAGCTTTCTTCTGGGACATCTTCTTGCGTTCTTTTCGTTCGAAGCTGAAGCTTGTTTTAGTTCAAAGAGCACATTTTTGACGTTTCCTGGATATTTCCTGAGTCATCTCAGGCACTTTTTCAGTGCAATCATGATCCATGTTGCCCTCCACTCTAACCAGTTAGCTCGTTTATCTCAAGGAATCAATGGCATTTTAGGGAAAACTCAGGAAGACGAATGGCTTGACGAAGTCTTCAGATGCTGCTATTACTATCTGTTCTATCGCAATTTCATCCTGTACAAAGCTCATCCGATTTGTATCAATATCAGTCTCCACGACGCTGTGCCAATGACACAGAAATCATTGACCATCTCCTGTTGGACACCGCTCTCCACTACAATAAACATAAACTGCCATCAAATCCTGTCGATGTCCGGATTGAGATGTGGGTCCAGGAGGTGACGTCTGTGTCGGAGCTCACGCAAGACTTCGAAATCGGTAATTTCCTAGTCCCAAAAAATTTAATATTAGCAGGCTATACTTATTCGAGTTTGTGGCAATATCCATAAGCAGCGTGGGGCGTTTCAGGAAGAAATCCTCAGTTACTGGAGAAACCACCTTAGTTATTGGGAAAACTACCTATTTACCGAGATAAAATATGGATCTTTTCGTAGATAACATGCTTTAAAATCTAATCTATATTATATATCTATAATATTAACATTTCCTGGATAGAAACATAGACCATCGAATAAATCTTGAGAAAGTTTTACCAAGCTAATGGTCAAAATGTCACTCTGTTCCTGTAGCCCCTACAATTTTTCCGGACTTTCAACTCACTACAGAGTACGAGTTCTTGACATACAACTTGTAATGGCATTTGAACGGTAAACGTGCTTTTCTGAACTGAAAAGTACGCTACAAATGAGATTGTCCTCATGACTCAGAGCTGTCATTTTATCGATTTTACTCGTGACTATTGCGTTATTTTGTGATGGTACTTAGGTTTTTAGTTTGCCCGGGGAAAAGTGAAGGGTTCGAACAATGGGAGCGCTCCGTAACAGAGATGGGACACCGTTGAATGCGTCCGTAGTTATTGTAGCTATGGTTAGGACAGCTGACTCGGCTGAGTGAAATCGAGTTGAGTTTCGAATAAATCGAGTGACTCGATTATTCGAAGAAGCTCGAAAACCGAGTTATTCGAAATATCGACTATTCGAAAAAAAATTCTCGTCGAGTCAAATGGCTACTATGGTTATTAGCCAGTTAAGTCTATTAGGCTTGGGCCTAACCTACTCTCTTCTTTTTCTTGCTGGCCAGTATTGGTTTTAAAATTACTGTTACATTACTGAATCTAAATATCTCGAAAGCTTAGTGCAAGAATTAGTCACCACCTCATGATTTGTGACGAGATTTTTTTTTGGATTTTCCTGGAGTGCTTACACATGTCCGCTAAGGAGAAGTACATCATGAATATTTAAGGACAATATTTAATGGTCGTCTCTTGCGCAGTGCAGTCCCAAACCCCTGGACTGCTCCCAGAATCTGCGCCTATTCCCCCAAGTTCAGCCGCTGTCGCTGGAGAGAAACGCTGCCAGGTGGACGGGGACGTCTTCCACTTCCGCCCTTTGTTTTCTTGCACTTTTTCTTCTGCTTCTGCCAATCATCCCACTACGTCACCAGCATATGTTGCAGCTTTCGAAGCGTTCGCCTGATCGTGTGACGTTGTCGTGTTTCGTAGCACGCCACAGAAAACCGAGGGTGAAAGGCTCCTCTGGGACGGGGCGGCGCAATTCCATTAGCTGCTCGAACAGCATCAGTCGCACTATGGCCACAACACGAAAAATCAGTAGCTCTTAAGTTCATCGGCAGACAGACAGACCGCGGCTGCTTTCGTTGGTAATGGGCGGACTAGAAAAAGTCCTTGAATTCAGCTCGAACACTTGAGACGGAAGTGAGAAGGAGCAATTTTGGTAGTGGGTGGCGGACTCACTGGGCCATTTTTTATGGGATTCTTAACACTGGAACAGCTGGTAAACTGAGGATTTTTTTATGCGAACTGATCAACACCATTGGCAAAGACCTCAAGGTTTTACCAGAGACCAAATCTGACCTTAAATGTCCTACTAGCCTTATCCAAGAAAGCTTGGGACAAATGGGATAAACTGTTAAAACTGAGAATTGTCAACATACCAGTCCAGGAAGCTATGCTCCGAAAAGTTTTCACCAGCAAACAAATCCTTACACGCCTGAGCACATATTTTTCCACAGCGATTTGCAATTTGAGCAGATGTCTGGAAACTTCACGTTTACGCCTAAAAACGCCAGCTCCTGTGCATATTAGCGTCAAACCTCACCAATCGTCCACGGATATGGATCAATCCGGAATAAATTGCTCCTCTTTCGTAGAACAAGCTACTTTATTTACTGTCTCGCATCCGCTCCATTTTGCCTTAAAAGATTTTTGTATAGCTACATACATAAAGCAGCAACTATGGCGTACTTTAATTTTAACACTTTAATTTTCTTATTTAATTTATTTTATTTTCTCATTTATTTTTTCTGCTCTAATTGGTTAGTAAATTCAGCTCTTTCCATAAAACTTGAAGTTCTCCAATAATCGGCTATTGGGAAGGCAGATCCACCTACTCACCCAATCTACTACTTCGTACAATTCTCCTGAATACTCATTCCATTTCAGACCTCTACATGAACGAGTACTGGACGGATCCAGGATTGGCTTATGATATCCTTAATCCTTGTCAAGGAAATCTTTCATTCGACTGGACTGTTCTACAGAACATCTGGACACCGAATACCTGTTTTGTGAACTCGAAAAAAGCTCAAATTCATAGCTCGCCTTTCAGGAATGTCTTCCTCATGGTATTTCCAAACGGTGAGTTGGTTCGTTTTTCATTTTTTTCTCTGTCACACTGTTTCCTATGAGGTTATTGTAATGTTAGCTACGCAGAATGGTAGGACGAGCAGGAGGAAACATCCCCAGGATTTTAGCTCCTAACTTCCTTGAGGTTCGCTAAACGAGAACGTTCGTACTCTCATATATTTCTGGATAGTGCTTTTGCTCACAGTGATACTGATAATGCCTCATGCAGTCAGGGAATATTCTTGGCTAATTCCAGGAGAAATTTTCCATGTGATATCCAATATATTTCACTAGAAATCTGGAGAAAGATTTTAATGCATAAGTCAGCAAAAAGAGCACATGCACCCTTGTCGCCCTTTGCGAATTTAGGCCATTTCCTGTTGTAGGTTATTCAAACAACACTACGGTAACCGTAATTCAAATCTTTTCCGGTTAAAAGATTTCTTTTCTGGCGCGCAATCCTCCTAACCATTACCTACTCGTCCAAAATGGCTAGCCACGCCCATGTTTTATCGTTGTTTTCCAGAGACAAATTGCGTCTTCTTGGGGGCAAAACAGGTAGTCGCGTAAAATTGCGTTTTGTGTCACTCGATTCATCCGACGGCAGATTGGAAGGGGCCCGACATTCTCCGGAATCACTCCAGCTGCGCATTTAACTCAATTTGCGCCATCGATTTATAACTCGACTGCGATTTGCATGTTGTGACCTCATACGACGCGCCGGGGCTCGCATCGCTCCGTTCCTCATCGGGAATGAGGAAAGGGTATTTTCTGAAGAAGTTGTGCAATACGAGTTCATTGGTAACTGCAATCTCGCTGGGGTGAATGTAATTTTACCATCTCCGCCCATTCGCATAGAAGTAACCTAATATGAGTCAGCCAGATCCACATGCGCTTGCAGGATATCTATGAGGCGATCCAAAAACATAAGAAGCTGGATGTTGTATTGGGTAATGGTAAAGAAATGGCGCTATTCTTTTAAACATAATTTTGTTTGGACAGAGTATGACATCTTGATTTCGTCACATTTTTGTGCAGTAAAGGAAGCGCTTTCGTTGTGTGGATATAAAAAAATGTCCACTTTGGATAGCAGCCGTGAAAATGTCCAGAGACCTCTTGAGGATTTCTCTATAACACGACAAGCAATACAGCGCAATTCAACGTTCTTGTATTCGGTCAGAACCCTGGGACATATCTCATATTTGGGCTTAGATCCAAACGCTTCGCGTCTGTGCGAACCTAGATGAGCACTTGTCCAACTATTTTTTGTTTTTAAATTTCCGGTAATCTCGCTGGATAACTCTCGCCAAGTTACTTTCTGGAAATAACATCCTAAATAATAACTTTTACTGTCTTCTACTTGGCAACGTTGAGAACATTCTGCTAGGAAAACACTCGTGATTATCAGAATCCTATTTTCTTCACGACAATGGTGGGCCGAATTTTGCTTCCGAAAATTGCTAAAGATTTCATTGCTCTCGCTGGGAAACTAACGAGTAGTCACCATATTCTTCAGAAAAGTTGTTCTAAGTCTGCTAACTCCCACAGCTACAGAACCTCTTCATTTGCAAGAGAAATGTCTCTAAACATGACAATATAAAAATTGAGTTCTCTCTGTTTTTCGCTTTGCAATTCCCCAAAAATTAGGCGCATTGGATAGGTACCTGTTCCTACATAGTGTAGGCAACGGTTTCTGCTGATTGAAGGGATTTTATAACTCGCCGAAGTTATCGCTTATTAAATTTTTGGAAAACAAATCGAGTCAACACAAAGAAGCGCCATTTCTTTTGCATCAACCTAGTAGTTTTGACAGGTCCCGGATGTCGCTGGATATCATATGCGACGCATTCGGGAAGAATGACACAAGGGTGTCATCTGTTAACAGAATGGAATCGTTGCTGATTTTTGCTCCAAGGCCATCCTAGTGGAAGCTAGAGCGTATGGGAAGGAAATTATGTTGATGCGAAAGAGCTATAAAAATACTAAATGGCCATGGAGGGTTGGGACCTCTAATTTTATTCATTTATTTGTACACTTAAATAGTACAGATTACAGTGTGATATCCTTGTCAGAAGGAGGGTATAAAAGTGAGGGACAATTTTTTTGGGATACCATCTGTGACAACACCGAACAATAACCATTTTTATGTGATGAACACGTGGTTTAATCGCAAAATCTTAAGGACTTCTGCTAGTTCTTTTACGATTTTTTTTCGCTTTTGTCTGACAAATAGGTTTAGCAAATAGGTTTGCAGTTTCGCCGAAACATTGAGGAATTTTTGGTTTTCCTTCCTGGAATCCGGTAGCTTCAAATCCCAACAATTACTCATTTTGTAGTCATCATTAAATCATTTTTAACGTAGTGCTGATTATTTTCCATAATTTTTTGAATGTCGAAAATTTTTCAAGTTCTATAATTTCGCGTTCGAAGGAAATGTATTCGATTTTCTTTCTCTCCAGCTAAGAAGGGACGATTTACGTTCAGCTCGATAGTAACTATAGAAATTTTACTAGAGTATATCTCTTAGAACAGCAGCACATATCATGTGGAGTATACATAGTTGACTTGTGGATGCTTTCTATGTCTAGATCCAGAATATAATTTTCAAGCTTTTTATTGCAAGAAGGATTCGTGTGCGCTTTACCATAAATGCTATGATTTTTGCATTTTGTGAGTAAATGAATACAGTGGTTATTTTCAAAGGAGTTCCTGGCACAATTCATTCGTTCATTTGCTGGTTTTTGTTTGCACAGTCTGCTTAAAAATAAAGTAGTAAAAAGTATGACGTGTTACTGGTAGCCGCCTCGGAGGGATTTCGAATGAAACAGATTTAAAGTTGCGAAAGACTTGCTCCCGATAAGTGGACGAATAATTGTGGGCCAGTAGGAAGCAATTTTCCAGAAAAAAAGTTAACCACTTGGGTCTGCATACTTTTCTGTGAAAAGGCTTGAATTGAGTTAATAAGATACTATTATAATGGGCCGCAACAAAAAACCTGCTGAGATCTTGCAGGTACAGAAAATCGGAAAACATTTTGAGAAATCAGCTGAGGTTTTAAACTCGGGAGTACTGTGAGTTTATGTACCATCTGAGCCAGGTTCGACAGGGAAATCACACAAGGAATCGGGGAGCACAACATGCTACTAAATGCCAAGCAGTTTTCAGCTAGGTCAGGCTATGAGTGGCCTAATTATCCAGTGATTGTGGAAAACCCGCTTCATTGATACTGTCTCTAAGATTTATTGTCCTAAAAATGAGGTGGCTATTTTAGGCTCAATTTGGTCAAACTGGCGTATAAAGAGTACGGGTCCGTGCAAAATGGATTTATCAAAATTCCCCATGGATACAATAGAGTGCATTTTAACCTTCGAGTCTTTCAACTACAACAAAGTGAGTGAGCCAGTAATAACTTTCTCGTGACGGCTAGAAATTTTTAGAAGAAAATTCAGGAAGAAGTTCACATGAGATGGAGTGACTCACCGTTGATACAATACAAGGATATAGAACTGCCCGATTTTTCAATGGTCAACTACAGTACTTCGGATAATCTGACGGTGCGTATCAATCAATTTTGTATTTAAGTCAAATTTTGCTCCCAGGAAATACTCCTATCCAGGAAAATTTCGTACAGCGCTGTGCCTTTCTCCAGTATCTCGCGTGTAATTCGATTTTTCAGCTTTATGCCGCAGGATACTGGGATGAGTTGACTGTCACCTTCGTTTTCCGTAGACGTTATGGGTGGTATTTGCTCCAGGGTGAGAATTTTCTAGTCTTATTCGTGTTTATTAAAATGTATATCGAATTTCTATGCAAGCCTGGAAATTTCCCAAATTTGGAATCGAGAAGACGGAAAAATTTCAATGTTTCGCAACCTCAGCAAAGAAAAAAAGGAAAGAAATTTCATTAAAAAGGAGCTCATTGAAAACAAAAATGCTTAGCTTGAAATCGGAGTTTAAATTGAACAGCTAAAAGAATAATAGAACATTTTTAGGGTTTCTCCAGGAGTATTTTACTTATTTTTTCTCATGTTTATTTTCTTATTTATTTAATTTTTGCAATCGTCTTTTATCAGATTTATTTGTATTGGTTTTTTTTGTGAGCACTTGAAGGACATTACATTCAATATAAATACTATAACTTCATATTAATCATGCATTTTTTTTATTCCAGGATACATCCCCACATACATGACTGTATTCATTTCATGGATCCCATTCTATCTTGGTCCACGAGCAATACCTGCTCGGACAATGATTGGAGTCAACGCTCTACTGGCAATGACTTTCCAGTTTGGTAACATTATCCGTAATCTGCCCAGGGTTTCGTATATCAAAGCTATTGATGTCTGGATGCTCAGGTAAGCTGAGGGCTTCAACTGCGCTCGTTATCCCAGAGTCATTTTCCGGATTTTCAGTGGAATCTCATTTGTGTTTGCATCGCTCGTTGAACTCGCAACAATTGGTTACATGACAAGAAATGAAGGAAGGCCGACAGCAGCTGCCAGTCTGAATGTAGGAAGAAGGTATCTATTTGAGGATTCATAATGAGTATAACTTTTCTATTTCTTCGTTGCTTCTATTATCAAATAATTTGTATTGTCTCCACTGGTCACTCAGATGACAGACTAGTAGGCTCCCATAGCATTAGGTTTTAATACGATCTTAAATCTTTTTTTTCCGAATATAAGTCATAACAGTTAAATAATGATAACGTATGTCATAATAAGTCATAAGAATATAAAATACCAAGTAGCATCGTCTTATTAAGTTAGCACACTCACTATGCAACTACAAAGACAAACATTTTGAAAGAGCTTCGAATTTCCGAAGGAATAGTACTCATAGCTAATAAGGGATCAGATTTTGATTTTTGAAAAATGTATTGGTAGTAGTTCTAAGAGGGAAATTCATAATGCTCATTACCGAAAATATGAGGGCTGTTTCCCAAGAATTCAGGATCTTGAGTGCTTACCCAGTAGTAAGAAAATTGCTAAAATAAGGAAATCATGAAAAATTCGCTCGTTACTATCCATGGCAACTATTTAATGGACTTGTCACATAGTCAATTTTGAAATGTTTCCAGAGTAAAATTTATCAGATCCTAAGCGCAAAGCAGAATTCAAGATTTTTGCCATGACGTACCAGTATGAGTCTATCATAGGGCTCTGTGAGAAGCTCATAGCAGAAGCAATAAAAAAAGGGGAAAATATTACAATACGTTTACCCAACTCCAGATTAAATATGAATCCATATCCAGCTGATCTCAAAGAGCAATTGATAGTAGTTCTTTTCGAAAAAGAGATGAAAATGATTTTGGGAAGCTTGACAATACCAATGCGGACAACCATAATTCCTTCCCTGTCCCGGTTCACGTATGGTGTCTCGGGGGTAAACAAGGCTCCACCTTGTTCCCGTTACCAAGGCTTGGATGCACCATTGATATAACCCAGAGTAAACGTATTGACGCCCGTCTGAACTATGGGTAATTTTGTGTGGTCTTAGCATGCTTACCTTGGGTATTCTCAATGATGCATACGACCCCAAAAGATAGAGAGGACTTTAGAAAGACTTTGGTTTGGACTGCTCAGAAAGAGAGCGGCAGTCTTGAGTAATTCCAGAAAATGCTTGATGTTTCAAAATAAACCGTGGTACCAGTGATTCTCGGAATGGCTTTTACACTGTTTTCTATTCACTCGGATGAAGTTTCATTATTTTTGCTCCTGAAAAAAGCTTTTTTTCTTGTCTGAGTAGCACCTCGTACCCTGCTCTGTCCTGTCCTCTAGTTCCCTCAACCAGAAATCGGTTCGAGCGGGCCCCAGTAACAGTTTTATTTGTCCATGCAGCATGTCCATTGGCAACGATAACTTCGACCTGCTCGACTTGAGGATGCAAAAGGCCAGAACAGAGCAGTACTGCAGGCACAGTACCAGCTGTTCCTCAGGTCACGGGATAGGCCAGGGCAGTTGTGATAGGGATAACTATGTGATACAAGCGTATTGCGAAACATCTGATTTTTTGATGATATATGTAGCCAAAATCAAAAGTACACTCTACGAAAACACAACTTGTTTTGGTGATTTTTTCGCCGAGTAGTAATATTTTCCATATTTTCAACGGCTAAATTACTAGAATTGGGTTGGAATTCATGCAACAATTTGAAAACATTGCTAGTTTTTACTCATAGCTCAGCGCAGGAACTGATGCGAAGTCCCATTCCGATTTTTAACAAATCTTTCTCGCTCGGACTGCATACCCGTAAACCCACGGAAATGGGGTCACAGTACAAGGCGGAAATTAAATTCGTAGTCAATACACCTCTATGTACAGTAGAAACGTCGTTTTTTCCACGTTTTTTCTTCGGAAAGTGGAATTTTTCTCTGTGGAGTAATCAGGAAAACACTTCTCGCTGGTGCATTTATGCCTCACCACTTACCCAGAAAACCAGAAAAGTGCTAAAAGCATTTCAGTTAAATTTATCGTGAAATTCATTTTGCTCCAATCCTGGCGGTATTTTCAGGTGGAACATCAGCAAGACGTCAGCGTGCAGTGACATGCCGAAGAAGTCGAGAAATATTCAGTTCTGCGAACGAATCGACTATTGCGCACGAATAGCGTTCCCATGTGAGTCATTCAGCATTTATGTTGCAGAAAACAAATTGAGACATGAATCGGTTAAAAGAAAGTGCCTGGATACATTTTTCCGTCACGTTTAGCTAGCTGCACAGCTATGTACATCCTTGATGTTTTGACTACAATTCGAAAAAATTGCAATGTGCACGATAGGAACAGAATTTAGCCTCAAAATTATGGCAAGGACAATGAAATTGCCACTGTATTTTCCATTGCCAATGGGGTCAATGTTTTTACCTCGAAAATTTATTGCTGTTGGAAATCTCCCGAGGCCTATTTAAAAGTCACCCCTGTTTGTTTACGACACAGATGTCACCCTCAAAGAAATCTTTTCATTTTCATTTTGAAAAAGATGTAGAAAAGAGGTGTCTCCTTGAGTTTTTTTTTCTGTTGATATTCAACTTATTACTGGTAACGGATGATGAATACTTACGTAAGTACTGCTAGAAATGCAATGAAATGAATCGAGTTCACATCAGAGCCCGTGATTTCCAGTTTTGTTTTCATTCTGGAAAGTAAGATTCAATGGTGCATCGTTGTCCAAATCAGATCATTTTAACAAAAAGATTTCTCATAACCATGTGTACCAGCAGCTAATTTTACTACTTGCTATTACTACTTTGACTTTCACTGCTTTACTATGTACTTACATTTACTACTTTTGCTTTTACTGATGGAATCTGACTGCTCTATTTCAGTGGTTTATACGTGCTATAATCTTCTCTACTGGTTAGTCTTCATGAAGAGCGCCTTAGATGGAGCACCAATGTGATGAAGATGACGCTAGAGAGTGCTGGAAGTTCATCATCATCTCGTATGTCTGGGAAAATATGGTCAAAGCAGAAGCAGCTGTCTAGGATGCATCCTAAAATCGTTGAAGATGAAAAAAGGCGCGTCACTAGCACTGGTGTGTATCCGTACCGTGCCGAATTTGCATGTTTTTAGGGGAAAACTACTCAAAAAACACTTTCGAAAATTCGCCGTGTTCCTCGCAAACTCCTAGATGTCTTTGAATTTCTAGAAAGTTGAAAAATTTGGTCATTTTTTCTTGAGAAACCTAAAATTAGTGACCCAAATTATATTTTAATTTCGATAAGTTCTTAAAATTCACGTAAACAAAAATGGGAAGAGAAGAACCCAGCTATCAAATCATTGGTAACAGAGAAGTAATTTTCTAATCCATTTCCACAACTTCTAGAGAGACGACATGATGGATTCTCAGGAATGAAAAGGTAACGGGGTAAAAATTATGAAAGTTTGTTAGGCTTACCAGATTTCCCATCCGTCAGAAATTTCGCATTCTAACCTCACTGGCGAAGTACGTAGATGTGGTGATTTAAACCAGTTAACAGTTCATCCGGAGCCTATCTCAAATTTACTCAGTTAAATCCAATGTTAGTGGACAACACCATATGACTCAGTGGACTCAAACTGCGTTTCGATTAGTCATTGTTCGAATATCCAAGCAATGCGAATGGCTTGGATTTATCCGATATTGGCTATGCGAACTTAGAAATCCGAATCAGTTGACTGATTGGTTCTCAATG
This sequence comes from Ancylostoma ceylanicum, assembly GCA_000688135.1. Classification (NCBI taxonomy): domain Eukaryota; kingdom Metazoa; phylum Nematoda; class Chromadorea; order Rhabditida; family Ancylostomatidae; genus Ancylostoma; species Ancylostoma ceylanicum. The sequence goes on along the minus strand of JARK01001364.1, from coordinate 1,048,750 downwards.
GAAACACAAGTTGAATCCAATGTCCGCAAGCTAATAAATATGTAAATCCGAGAAAAGAAAAACTCAACCTTGACGGAAACTAGTGAAAAATATGAGATAACCAGTCATCCATGGAAAAGTAAAGGTCCAAACTAGACAGCTATGGAGTGGTTTCTAAACTTTCGTTGATTTTTCTGGTAACATCATCTCACCACAACTCTTCCCTCCCACATCGCCCGAGAATACATATGTATGTCAACCAGTTTTCGAGTTTTTCAAGAATTTCCTTATGAACTAGGTAGAGACGTTGTAACAGCTCAATTCTAATTCCTCACTCTCATAATCAATTTTCAAATTCTCATTTCTGCCCCTCTCACATTCGGAATTAACTTCTGTATCTCTCAAATCCCTGCCAGAGTTGTCTCCTTGTCGACGGAGACTACATACATCTTTTTTCTACCAATATCCCTCCCTCTCACCCTCTCAGATCCTCACCCTCATCCGGTTCAGCATTCCTACGTATCTATGCGTTTTGACGCTCTATGAACATTGTTACCAACTCACGTGTCATATGCATTTCCTTTTTATAGACATATTTTTGTTTAGGACACTCACATATTCGCCTGTTCGATTCGTACTACTCTACTAACATTTCTGTTCATTTATATCATGTCGCTAACTTTCTTTCATTTCATGTGCCTTTCAAATGCGAATCTGTTCGTTATTAATAAACTTCTATAAACATTAGAAGCACTGCAGATTGTTCGAGAGAAATTCAACGAACTTTCGAATAAAATTCGAAATGACACTATCTTTAGGGATGGAGCGAATTATTCGAAAGGATTAATAGCATACTTGCTTACAGTAGTTTACCCAGCCGAATATCATTATTTTAAAAATGTCGCTAAAAGGTAATCATTACCTCTATTTCACATTCTTGTTTTCATGCCATAGTATTGCTTCCTGGGCACATATCCAAAAAATTTCGTCCAGCTGAACAAACGCGCTCAGACGGATAGGCTGTTGCTGTCTCGATACACTGCTCTAGAAGAAAAAAACTTATCCGTGGATTAATCATCCTCAAGCGTATACATATGTTTATCCAAGCGTACCAGCACAGGTTAGTTTTGTTCAGCCGATAATCCGATCCACAGCTACATATTTCGTCATCAGATCTATGTACGTAGTTGTCTACGGATGAAATTTTATTGGATAGCAAGGCCGCTGGAATTGGATACGTACAAACGGCTTTGATTTTCCCACAAGGTTCAATAGGTTGGGTACAGACCCATATCCCCCCCCCCCGTGATCCTGAATAGGAACAAAAATATAACAGGAGGAGGACAACGTCTAATTTTTAGATTCCCCCAGATTTCGGAAAGACAGTCTCGTTGCAATTTCTTTTTTTTGTGATCAAATATACAGGGGAAGCATTAATTATTGTATAACGTTTGTTGGCTTATTTCTCTGCAGAAGTGATATCAGCGCTAGTTCTCGCTTAGTGGGGCTGGATTTGCTCTATTTTCTGATTAGAAACATGCGGGGGCGCCTAGGAGACCACACTTCCGGTCTACATAGTTCAAGCCCCGAACCGGTGTATGAAAATTCTTCAGCATTCTGACTTTCCAACGTTCTTCTAAGAACTCTCATTCCTTCCAATTTGTCCATTGGCAGCAGTTCTTTCTTCCTACATCAAGCAACAATTCTTTTCTCTTCCAAGGCCGTGGAAACTTGCGAGGTGACGAAGAAAAAAATTCTCGAAAACTTTCAGTGCAGATTTTCGGTGTCGCTCAGCGCACAGATTCAGCTTGCAATTTCCGAGAAATACTGTTACAGAAACAATATTTCAGAACGGTTCTGGGTGGAATAAAGATTCGTATTGTGTTCGCAACAACAAACACGAGATGTACATGCAAAATTCACTCGAGATTGGTGTTGATAAGAGCACAGAACGAGGCTGCTAAAAAGTTAATTTGATGAGAAAACCAAACCATAGGCTTCGAAGAGCACGCGTTGTCCTAAACCCTAGCCTACTGATGGAGTTGCATGATAATTTGTAGCATTTTTATCCTAGTTTTCAGAACCCATTGAATTCCTGGCTGTATTCTGTCTTGCAGTGGGAAATTCATAAGAGCAAATTTTGTGCAAGTTGGACATGACTGGGAGCATGGAGTAGCCGTAATTTTGTGCGCCCACTTCTCCTATAAACCGTTGTCATGGAAGACCTCGGCTATCACTGAAAAGAACACTCTTTGCGCTTTAAGATGCACTTGAGCAGTAAACCGCCACCCGAAGATTTGGGAAATTTTGAGGGTAAAATTGCCACAACAACCTACTTTTCTCAAAATTTTGTTTCGAGGTTAACTGCTCAAAAGCAGACCCATCACAGAAAACCTTGTTCTAGTGGAAGATACTTTGAACCTTTCTCTATTGGCAGAAAAAAGAGCGAAATAAAGCATGGATTCCTGGCGGAGAAATAACGGAGCAAACGTCGTACGATAACTTGGGCCCCCTGTATTAAATACAAGCTCATGCCAATGTCTTCTTCAAATATTCTGTTCTCAGACAAATAGTCGGAAGGACCACAGCAGAAAAAAGATGTCGACCATATGGTTAAGAAGCGAGAGATGCGTAGATATGGGGATTCGGAAGGACCTCAGCGAAAACCGGAATAACCACAGCAGAGAACCGGAAGGACCGCAGCAGGAGAACGGGAGAATCGCAGTTCACCTGTGGTTCTTCCAAAAATTTGTCCGAGTTAGTGACATTTCTAGGCCCAGCAAATAAAAAACAAGTGAAAAAGTCAAGAGAGTAGATGAATAAAAGAACACCGAAGACCCATCAGTTTTGTCCATTTTTAGTTAAGCTAAATTAAGAAAATTTGTGAAATTATGGCAAAGTTTAGGAAAGGACAAGGAGCGCAATCACAAAAGTAAACGGATGGCATTCTCGGGGAAAACCACGTTGTACTGCATGAAACAGACTAGACCCAACTAAGGAGCAAACGTTGTATCAGGTTGTTGCGAAATTAATTGCCGAAATAGGCAGCCCTGTTCGAAATGCTGTAACTATGTTCAAACCCAACTTAATTTATCAAAATAAAATCCCTCAGATTTTACACATCTCTGCCAACGATCCGGTAATCCATTTATACGTTTACAATAGAAACTGAGATCACAAGATTTTAAGAACTCTTGGAAGGCGATTTCAACATGCTCCAAATCAGGGAACTGCTGCTGACGCAGGTTTGCTTCGAGAGCCTGGAAAAAGTGATATTCGGTAGGGGAGAGGTCTGGAGAGTAAGGTGGGTGAGGGAGAACCTCGATGCCTAACTGCGTCAGTTTTTGCCGGGTGAGTTTTGAAGTGTGAGGCCTAGCGTTATCATGGAGCAGGAGAGGCCCACCTCTGTTTACCACTGCCGGCCACATTCGTCGCAACTTGTCATACATCAGGTCTAAGTCACAACAGTAGGACTCTGATGTAACAGCCTAACCAGGTTGCAGAAGGCTATAATGAATAACACCCTTACAACACCACCAAACTGTCAACATAACCTTTCTAGGGTGAAGATCTGGTTTAGGGAAGCTTGGAGGGGTAGAGAACTTGTCTACCCATACATAACCACGTTTCTTATTATCGAATAGGAGCCATTTTTCATCTACAGTTAATAAACGGTGAAGAAATGGCTCGTTTTTCTGGCGAACGAGGAGGTTAGAACAGATCTCGTAGCGGGTGGATTGCTGGTCAGCGGTCAGATCATGGGGTGTCCACTTTTGCATTTTTCTCACCATGCCAGTGGAGGCCAAATGTTTTGAAACTGTAGCATAGTGAACCCCCATGCCTGCCGCCAATGTACGAGTAGTAATATCGGGTTTCGTTTCCACCGCTGCTCTCGGTGCTTGATCGTCCAGCGACATCTTTCGACCACGACCGGGTTTATCTTCGAGACCAAAATCGCCGGAAGAGAATTTTGCGAACAAGTACCCCCCTGTCCTTTGGGAAGGAGAGTCCGTGCCAAAAACAATCGCTATATTACAGGCTGCTTCCGCTGCAGAATGGCTGAGTTTGAACTCGTACAATATGATCACTCGAAAATCGCGTCGGATCTCCATTTTTCGCGACCCTATAAAAAGTCCATGGAAGAGCTAGCCAGATTATTAAAGAAGCATCTGGAAGAGCAGAACAAACCCTACCAGGAGCTAGCACAAGTTGGCTTGAAGTTGTTGAATTGGGCAAGAAAAAAGTTTTTCATCAAGCATACCGTGAAACGGCAATTATTTTCGCAACAACCTAATACAATAACTTATGCCCTATTTCATGTAAATCAACTACATATGTAGTATAAAAAAACAGCGAGTTCAAAAGTGAACGAGGTAGAAGCGATAAAAAGCTTCGAAGAACCGAAGAGTTGTCCATTGAACATTCGAATCAATTTTACAAGGATTTATTTTGTCTTGGACGCAGTTACAGAAAATGTAACGAAAAAAGAAATGAGATCATCAACATAATCGACGAATATATGATATGGTCAATATGAACTGGTTAGTACACATATCCAATTCATACATAAATATATGTATGTTAATAGCATATGACTAGTGAACCGTTATTTTATTGCAGGGTTAAGGCAATATAGTGACTATAAAATGGCAAAAAATGTGAGAACCGAGAGCAAGAAAAATGACATTTGGCTAAGGCTAGAACTATATCTACTCGCTATCGTACTCGATCACTTCTTCACCCTGAGAACATTAGTGACTTTAGTGAACATTTTAGCCAATGGCCTTGTAGCAAAACAGTTAACACCCGCTGAATAAAGCTTATCAATTCGTCGATTAAGGAATTCTTCGCTACCTGGCATTGGATCGGATGGATCTGGCGTCTTCGAACACTGAAATAAATCATATTACAAGTCTTAAGCAGCTAACATCACACATACAGTAGGCGTCGATGGCGGTGGCCTTTCCGCGACCTCAAAAAGCACGCGACGCGACCGTGTCGCTCAAGCAGAAACCCTCCGGGACAATAAACTATAGGGTTCTCTTGATAAATAGTTAGTTTTCCTATCAGTTTACATCGGATATGATGAACAACTATCTAGAAAATCCGTATTCGCCACTGCGGCGGCGATTTCATCATGAGCGACGCGGCCGAACCGCGTGCTTTTTGAGGCCGCGGAAAGGCCACCATCATCGACAACTACTGTAAATGTGCTATCAATTTCAAAAATCTTGGTTGTTGCACGTTTTGGTGTAGCTGCAGAAGCATGTATTCAATCGACGCGCAATTGCTTTCTCTACCATTTTGGAAATGTGCCAAATTCTGTGCCTGGATTGAGATTACTCGTAGTAAACGTGTTAATGTACCCAAATTTACCTTCAGCTGCCTATGTACCCAAATTTACCTTTAGCTGGCACACCACAGCATGGTTACCTACATGTGACGTTGTCCATATCCAGCTACTACTCATTGGTATGGGACTACCCATGCCTTCACTGACACATCCGGGCACTGCAGGAACGAAGCGGAACTTATCCCTCGATTTTCGAATTTTAACTGCGCACAATATCCAAGATTTTCGAAGTCGAATTGAGTAAGATCCTGTGGAACAGCGTCAGATCCAGAAATCCTAGAAAAATCCGACTTACCCGCTTAACGATCCACTCATGAAACATCACAGTCTCGCAAAGATATGACAAGTACGGCCTGATTGACTTGTCAGGTTGTGTATCCACAAGACGTTGCTTGAATTCTGATCCCCATTCCAGATGAGCGGCGACCGTTTTGTAATGTCCGAACAGCGACGCATACCATACCAACATTATCTGTAAATAAAAAAAAAACCCGTTTAGGCACGGAAGACCATGAATGACTACGGATAACCTACGTTTTCCACCCGTAGATCAGCTGCTGGTCCTGGACCTCCTGCAAGAGCACTTCGCAAACCCGTTATTAAAGCCATACTAGCTTTTTTCGGCATTCCTAGTCGTTGGCAAAAATTCACCGCACACTGAAAAATTTAACTTGTAATCGAGGCACACCAGGGGGGGGGGTCGGTACTAGACAGTAGATGCCTCATACATAATTGAGAATACCCTGGGTAAACATGCTAACATCCCACAAATTCACCCATCGTTAACAACGGCGCCAACACATTTGCCATGGTTAACCTCGATGATGGATCCAGAGGTTCAGGACTTGGTAGGGCTCGACCACGTTAAGGTGGTAAGCATGCACTGGTAGAAGCGAAGGAGATAATTCTCTGTCCTTCTCCGTCCCCAGGTTTTTGTTACTGTGTTTATCAAATAATGTATTAAACTCATTTTATATTTAAATATCCGATTTCGATCAAGGCCGAAATTTAAGTGTTCAGAAAGCTTTACACTCTTGGGTAAAAGAAAATAAAGAGTGGGAAGTGTAGGTTTTTCGCAGAATTCGATTTTTCGGATGAACCTTCGAATTGTTAGTGAAACTAATTGAATTTGTTTGATTTCTGTCCGGTCAATATTCTAGTTTTTGTGGATTCACCTTCTGAAGGGGATGTCTCGCAATCTAAGACACCCTTTGTCCATTGATTCTCTGAGCTGTTTCGTGGTATGGATATCAAAAATCCGGTATACATATTTATACTTCCTGCACGGAAGCTTGCAGCACATTTATCATAACGTTTGGCAAAATGATAAGAGCCTATATTCATAAGTGTTCCTGGGTAGACTCCAAGATTCTCGCTCATCCAGAGTGAACAAGTTCTTCTGTTAAAAAGTGACTTGTTTTGCTTTCTTTATTACTACTTGCTATCGCATATCGAGACGAGTCCCTCCAATGAAGTATACTCAGTTCTACCTGGCGGATCATCCACTTTAGTGAACGTCCACGGATACGGGCACGGGTGTTTTTCCTTTGGTGAGAAGGTAGGTTCTGTTCAGTTGGAGACCAGCTGGAGTGATTTCTTTTGAATGAAGACGATTCCATAAGAACAGGGTGTCACCTCCAGGGTAAGTGGACAGCTGCGATTTTCGGATTCAACTACGCGACAGCACGATTCGTCAAAATTAAGAAAGAGCTCTAAGAAAACAACCAAAAGTGATCCAAGGAAAATTTTTCGCCCGTTCCTCTATCCCTGCTAATACGCTCTTCGCCATAGATGTCCATTTTTCCACCTGTCCCCACGTTTATGTCAATTTTTGGTTTTTTTTCTCGCTGGAACGCAAAAATTTGTCCTTCATTCGTGACACAGTTCATGAACAAAACCGCATTCAAATGAATTAAAATTGAATAAAAAAAGTGAAAACGAAAGAGAGAAAAACCCATGAGCAAAATGACTGCACTTTTATTAGTGAAGCTTCAAAAGATTTGGGCAAAATTCCTAGGGGAGAAGGAATATAGGTCGTTGATAAATGAATTAAAAATGAGAAATTTTTTCTGTCATGTTCTCCTTCCGTGTTTTTCCGTTCCAGGCCAGTTTCCACGACGAATATTAAAGAAAAATAGCAGTGCTAGTGTTCATTTTTCCGAAGTTGTTGCACATCACCGCTTGCTTCTTCCTGGTTATTCCGCTATTTCTGGAACAGGTCCAGAATTCTTCACATGAAGTGATTATTTGTGGCGTCCCAGATTTTGTAACTAGGACGACCAACTAACAGTGCGACTTCTTGTCACTGTGACGACTGATTTGTTGACAAAGCGCAAGACAGAAGCTGTTCAATCCATCAAGCAGCCTGTAATTGCGTCCAGCAAAGCATCGTCTGTTTGTCTTGTTTACACAACTCTGGACGTACTGGTCTTCATTTTTAGCAACAGGCCTGGTGGTCAACACTGATGGGTTTATCAGGGTATCAATACTGGAATAGTGACATAATTCACTGAGGTGTATTTCATATCAAGAAATTTTGAGGTAGAATTTCTTGATATGAAGTACAGCTCAGTGAATTTCATATCAAGAAATTCTTATAGAAAATACGCTTGAAAAGAATTTCTTTTCAAATGTCTGGATTTGAATGATAGAATTGATTCGGCGATTGACTATTAATACCTCTGATCATTCGAAAGATTAAATCCGTAGTATGAGTTATTTGAATCTTTCAAAAATTTTCACATGACTTGTAAATTTAAAAAATTTCACGTTACTTGTACAGGAGAATTAGTAGTAAAATCGAAAAATGATTGTGGATGAGGTATATTTGGTAGTGTGCTTGAATTTAAAAGAAATTACGATTCATAATTTTTCCAGCATTTAAATTCCTCTAACTTCACCCAGACATTTTCTTGACAGCACCAGATAGAAATTAAACATAATGAAAATAGAAAAAAAATAGTAGTATTATGCTGCGTAGTTAGGAATTGTCTGACAAAAAAAAAACAAATAAAACAAAAATTCGAAAAAATAGCAAAATAATAACATGGCTAAAAGGTTGTAATTTTTAGTTACTATGAGACTCCTTCTTAAACTCATAGAAGCCGGACCCTAGAAAGCCTAAGACTCCTTGGAAATTCCTGACTTTTTCCGCCTCAAAAAATGGAATTGTCTAAACATCAGGATATTCGTAATTCACAGTTCATGGAAACGACTCCTTTGTAGCATGTCGGAAAGGAATCAAAAGAACCAGACAATCGAAGCTCTCTGAGCTTTTTGTTCATACGTAGCTCCAACCACTTCACACAACTGCAAAGCTCTCTCACCAATTCTCGGAATCTACAGTTTTGTGCTCGCCGTGATTCCAGGATGGATGCGTCACAATCCGGTTTTCTTGCGTATGTTGAGTTGACGTAAGTTTTCGGGCGAAAAATGCCGAGTTCTCACTCAGAGCCTCTCGCCACTATTTATAACCAGATAGATTTCTGGGCTTCATCTACTGTGGATTCTTTCCAGAAAACCAAGGCAGTTCCATTTTCAAACCTTCTGGAACCCGCTCCCTCACTGCCGGGCACTAATGTGGAGATATAACATAGCAACCTGTTGTTTCCATGCTGCTATGCCGCTGTCGTTCACATACGCATCCGGAGGTGGGTTTATGAGTCCATTGTCAGCGTCGATGAACACGAAATCCACCTATAACCATCATCGCATCAGCATTAACACATGCTGGATAGACCATCTGTATCCAGGAAAGAACTAACAAACCTGATCTATATCGTTCTCACCAGTTTGATCGGCAATGATGAGATCATGAATAGGGGCGAGGTTGTTTCTGAAACAGGATTGCTGATTTACCAGTACCGCCAATTACAAATCGTTCCATATATCTCCATACGTACCTTAGTATGCCCATAAGGTAAGGCGTAGGGTTATGACAGAGGTCAAGTAGGTTATCCGGAACAGCTGGGATAAACACGTGAGGCCATGAGAGAGGTTGAATCAAGGCTTCCATCACTTGGACCAGTTTTGATACTGAGCATACCTGATTCATTGATGATTTGTTACAAAATCAACAAAAAAAAACAAGTAAATAAAATAAATTGCAAAGAAGTGATGAAATATGGGCTGCAAGAACAAATCTGCCGAAGAATGAAAAAAAAAAAACCCAACAAAAAATTAGTAAGTGAGTGAACATACAGTATTATCAGCGAGTAATATCCTTTGCTCTCCTAGTAATGATGCAACAATGCATGTTGTAATTTCAGGAGATATCCTGGAAAGGAGGATATACGCTACACATAGCTTAAGCGGGAGCGAAAGAGTCGAAAACCAAGAATTTTCTGGAACCAACCGCTCTATAACCTGAGAACATCCCGTCCTTCCTAGTATGGTTCCTTGATTAAATATTTCAATCCGGATAGGCCACCCAGTGGCGCATTTTTCAACAACAACAAGGCTTGCTCCTGAAAAACATCCTTTCACACGTATAAATTTTCTGGATACAAATGCTGTCAAATCCGCTTAGTGATAAGAAAAAACAGATAACAGAAGAAAAAAATCATACTGTTTACCTCTATTCTGTGGATAACTATGCTGAACAATTGAAGATAAAAAATTAGTGAGTTGTACTCGACTCCGTCCTATATATTTGAGAATTGTTCTAGCCAAATCCAGATAGAACACTGCATTCCGGATCGGCGAAATTACTGCCAAAACAGCGGGATATGTTCCGTTCTCTGAATTTAAGTGCATTCTTTCGTTTTTTCGGAGTTGGAATAGATCGCCGGTGCGGGTCACCTACTGTTATCGTCCCATGTCGGTAGGAATTTATGGCAGTAGGCGTTTTTCCTTGCACCGCTGTGGTCCGTCAAGGCCAACACAAATTCCTCCCTTGCCCAGGTTTTACGCTGGGCACGCGAGTAATCCGGGAAGAACAGCTCCGCTGGCACGTGTTCTGCTAAAACGTATTTTAGAAAATAATAATAAGCAAAATACGAAGAAACGTCTGGCTGTAAGAAAAGAGTTCTCTGGGAACTGTCTCAGTCACTCGGCTACACATCCACAATAAACATACTCTAGAGAAGAGTTATCCCTTTAGGTCCATGCATAGCTGCGGAACATTCGAACCACTTAAGAAGGATAGGTGACTGCCTCTAAAATCCCCAAAAAAGGAGCACGGGAATCATTTTCGGAGAAATAGTGGCCAGGATAATCCTTTCCTTGGCCAGAAAAAAGAGGGGGTGAACGGCACTGATTTTGGCTCTCGTCCCAGAAAGTATCATAAATAACCATTCTACCAATACCAAAGCACTTCCCTCATCGAAATGGTTATGAACTATTGACAGGTATTTCAGGAAATACCAGGTTATTTCACCTTTGTTATGTCACTCACTAATAGTTTTAATAGGAACGTTATCTTTTACGTTAACAGTTTGCAGCTGTTAGAGTCTACAGCAATGAGAGCGCAATTTATTTTTCTGGGAAAAACCCACAGGCGATGTGGATTTTTCCACACATACAGAGCGTCCTCCAAAGTGATATCGCTAACGGTGGTCATAGCGATCCCAAAGATGATAGAAATTCTGGCAATGCAGTTTTTTTTTCGAAGCAAAACTACAGAGTATTAGGGTCAAACGCTGCCAGTATATTTGTTGTGGTAACGTTCGGCCCGCATATGTTGTCACAAAAGTACACTCTTGTTTTGTAACATACACGATTCAGGATGGGAAAAGAATGGGTTATACGATACGAAAGTCATTTCCGGGGGAAGAAGAGGAGAAATTGCGCATTCAAGGTTCACATCTTATACTCTCTTTCTGAATAAATAAGTAATACTTGAAGGCTGAATTTTAGCATATACCAGGCTCAGCAGGACAACAATCAGCCGTCAAGGTTGCTATAGGCATTCCATTATAGGTTTTTGATGTTAGAGTAATAAAGTTAAAGGAAAAAAAGAATAACGAAGAAACAGTAAAGATGATACAACGGCAATAAATTGCGAAATCCAGGCAATAAAAAAGAGGGAAGCAAAGGGAAAGAGCGAAGTCAACTAGGTGTCAAAAAGCCACGGTGTTCCTTCAAGCGACGGCTGCGACGGCTTGAATTTCAGGAATGAAATCCAGCGAAATGAAGGAAAAGTTGTTCGATGAATGAAAGAAGGTAAAGAGGGAAATACACTGTTCGGTGTGAGAAAGATATATCATAAATTTGCAAAGAAAGGAATGCGAAAAAGTTCAAAATTCCCCCTAATTCTGGTTGTTTTGTGCGAGTCAATCCTCATTTTCTGCGTTTAGGGAATCGCGTTATGCTATTATCACAATAAGCATAAGCAAGAAGTCTTAATGCGGAAGGGTATGCAACGTTATACCTGGAATGGGCGGAGCGGCCAACTTCGTGATTGGTCAGTTCACGCAGACAGCCAATTACAAAGCTCGGTCGCGCCGCCTTTTCCAGACATAACGCTCCATCGCCAAAATGGTCTTATACCCTGAAGTTCAACGACCAAAACCGAAAAGAAGCTAAGCCACTAACCATTCTTATCCTCAGGAAATCGGTACGTAATTGTTGGCTTTCTTGTTGGCTCCTCTCCACAGCAGTTCGTAGACCTTAAAGGGTGAACATTACTGAGTACTTACAATTTAGCACAGTTACTGAGTACAGCAGCACTTACTCAAGCGAAACTATAAGCACGGAATCAAACAACTGCGGCGAGGTGCCGCACATGGCGGCCATGTACTTGTCCCTTTCTTCTAAAGTTCGTCGACGATAGTGTCGTGCGCGGACCTTTTGCTTTTGCAGCGACCTTGTCACTATCTGGAAAGAAGGAGCGAAAAAAAAAACTTCCTCACTAGCCACATATCCAGTTCCCTTATCGCCTCGCGACAACGTACGTACCTCCTCTTCCGACTCCCTACGACTGTCTCCAGGTCGCTTTCCCTTCGGGGTGCGGGGTTTTGATCTGAAATTAGGGAAATACGATGGATCGGGCAATCCGTAACAATCCAGAAGAAATCCTCGTTGGGAGATCGAATTCGGTGCGAATATTGTAACCAAATTGGGCCAAAATCACCAAATTTGGCTTTCGAGCTTGAGCAGACCTCAAAATCATACCGAAAAGCCTATCCAACTCCTTAAAACCTATAAAAATCTGCAACAGATTTGCCATTTTCAATTACATCTACTCAAATTGCCAGTGAAATGGTTACGATACGTTTTTTTTGGTAAGATTTAAGGAATTCTCGGAGACCAGATTCGGCCGGGTATTATTACCAAATCGGGCCAAAATCACCAAGTAACCTGGACATCAGGCTGAAACAATAGCCAACAAATCAGCGATGGGTAACGTAATTGGTTATAGTATATACTACGGAATGCTAGCAGACGCAGGACAGAAAAGCTGATATGTTGGACTGGTTTTCTTGGATCATGTGTTCATAACTCCCAACCCAGGAATCCTGGCTCGAAAGAGACAGTAAGACTACACGAATAACGCCATAACAAGCTAAGACAGCTTGAACAGTAAAAACTGGTATTCCGCTAGTTTTTTAAAGCTAAACCACCCTGCTTACTCATATCTACTTATCAGTAAAACACTGCCGACGGTCAGCTGATAACAAAGATTTCAACGCAACTGATATAGATTCGTGACGAAATTGAATTTATGACATTGCCACAGTTAACGAGCACTTAAAACAATCAACAAACATTTTCCCTGAGACCTCGGCGCAGTAAATTTGGCGGAGAGCTGTGGATCCTGGTTTATTTCTGGAGCAGTGTCTTTGTCCGCGCTCATTTTTCGTCTAAGCAATAGCCAAACAGACAGACACACTTCACCATAAAGTGCTTTCGAATGTGAGCTATTTTAGTGATTGCTCCAGAAAATAAAGGAAACTGTACAGCTTTTAGCAAAACAGACGTAAAATAACTATTACAGCTGTATTATATAAGAATTTGAGCAATCGATCCATGGCGAGGCAGGATTTGTTTTTTTTATTGTACTACATATTTTGTAACTGTGAACGCGGACATCCCAAAAATACATAGTGCATGGAATTTGCAAATTTCGTAATGTTTGTTAGTTCATAGAAAGAGCGCTAGCTATAAATAGATTGTTTTTACGACGGGAAAAAACCTCTAAATAAAATCCTGGAAGAAATCCAGACGTGTTTGGAGGTCAGATTCTAAGAGAAGGTTCTTCGGAGTGAAAGTTTTGGAGAAACCGTTTAAAAACCCGTTTAGAATTCAGAACAACAGCGGCGATAGATCATAGCAGAGTTTTTAATATTCAAGGAACAGTATGAAAAAGCTGGAGAAGTGTGAAATGCTCAGATAGCAAAATAATTTCAGAAGGCGGTTTAGGTTTCTAGGACAATACCCAGTAGGAACCTGTACAGCTGCCTGAATAAACACACAGGAACACAAATCACATGAGGAAATCAATTGACTTTCGATAAATTTTTGAGATCATTCAGGTGAAACAGAGAAACATAAACCAGAAAAATGTTTCGGGAAACGTTCAATGTTTCCAGCTAGACGGAGAAATTGCCGGAGAATGACTCAAACGTTGCCAAAAAACCACTGTTACTCGAGTGCTGTGGAAAAGACAAAGGCTGATCGTGGAGTACATACAAGTAACGAGCAGAATGTTGAAATAGTGTTTCAGAACGGTGAAAAAGTCGTAAAACAAATAATAATGAAACGAGAAAATTCGAGAAGCCCCGGTGTCTAATTTGTCGCTGATATCGCTGCACAAGGAGCAAGGGGGAAAGCAAACAGCGAACGAAACGAAAAGATAACATGGTCTGGAAGTGTGAACTGGTGAGCCCCCTAGCAAGACTGGTTTAAAGATTTATGCACGCGTCGAATCCAGGACATCCTGGCTGGTCTGCCAACGGCTATTCAAAAACGGTTCAGCGACAAAAGTGAAAGTCCGAGGGACAAAGCGCTCGTTGACGACGACGACGTGTCGTCGTCGTTGTACCGATTGCACAAGGGTGGATGCTAGTGCATACAATGGGAAAAAACGCCCGCTCCTCTCGGCCTCCATTTAGGATCCAATCGATCAGTTTCGAAGCATCGACTGAAATCAGGAACGAGTGCGGCGAGTTCCAGGAAATTTCCAGAGATATGTGCATAGCGCGGATCGACGTTACGATGCGATTATACCACGAGCCCGCGAGGATCATGAATGAGATACGGATAAGAGGGATCTTCACACACACAGAATGTTAGTGATGAATCGTTTGATGGTCGAGCACTGGCGGGCGTGTCGTCCGAGTCGCATATGCACGATAAGCGAATGTACGTATGTATGTACACGAAATGGAATTATACCATGACAAAGCGAAATCGCTATGAAAGCGCCATTGTTCAACGCCAATTCTGCACTCAAACTGTCACAGCCTTCTGATAAAAGCAAGGATTTCTCGAACACACCTAGTTTTATCATCACGAATTGCTCATGCACAGACGACGACAAACAGTCAATCAAGAGGTTTTTCGTCCTAGCAACGCTGTTCATGTGCTATTCCGAATTTCGTCATCTAATTAGACGACAAGGTTTGCCGTGTTCGTGCCAGGCCCAGGGTCTTCAAACGTGCCCCAACAAAGAACTTCTTCGATGAGGCATGTGTTAGTCATCAGCGTCTACATTGCCCATGTATTCAAAATCAACATCGAACGCTAGGGATAGTTCGAGTTGTCAAGATTTTACTTGTAATTGCGTTCTGCAGTAAAGTGTGCAGAAAATGACTGGGCGGAATAAATGGGACATGTGCTGCTTTACCGTCCAGTGGAATTGCGTGCAAAAACATCTTTCATTGCAACCTATTCAATGAAATTCTCTTCCAGCATCAATGAGCGCTAATTTCAAGGAACATCGCTAGGAAAGAGCTTTCTCACCACCGTGAAGTTGAGCAAAAGAACATAAAGTCGACGGGGAACACACCGCTACAACTCGTCCAAATTGCTCCAAATCGTTCGACGAGTTCCACCTTTTGTCGTTCCACTAGAGTTTATTGGGAGCTTATTGGTATTTCATACAGGTAAACAAAATAGAACAAGTACTGCATATTTCGGATAGCAAAAAATCACTCGAGCACTTAAGCACTTCAGCGAATTTAGTACAAAAGTAAGCTGGGAGCTACCCTAGTAACGATAGATATCAAAATACTAGTCAAGTTGGATTATTCGAGTTGAGCTAGTCAAAATTTTAGGAATAATCTGCATCAAACTAGCGAAATTTCAATTCGAGCATTTCCAAATTGTGCAACTGTTTTTTCGCTCAAGCTTTTACAGTGTTTTACGTCTTTTATTATTTTATTTACGCATGTGTCTCACATGCCCAATAAAGATAAAAAATTAAGAAAGAAAGAAAGAAAGAAAGAAAGAGAACACGAAATTCGAGATAAAGAAGTAAGAGTTAGTGCAAGACTCTCGGACCAACTTAATAAAAAATCAGGCAGTGCTGAGTGCAGTAGCTTCCACATTGGCGGATCCTGCATTAGGAATAAGGAATTCAGGGAAATATTCATATTAAAAGTTCAACCAAACGTACGTGGATGTTAAGGGGTACCAACGTTCCATGGATTTCATTAGGTGAATTGAGAATGTGTCATTATTCCAGAAATTACGGCTATATATTTGCCAGAATTTGGCCACTTTTATGATCAGCTAGATAAAAACTAACATAAAGGTGACCTGATGGAGCTCCTGAAATTTGGATGTAGAACATAGCTTTCAACATAGAGGCTGATACGAAATTAATAAAAAAATACTTATTTGAATGGTTTCAGGAAGCCATATAATACTTTTTCAAATATAATATGGCTTTGGGAAGCCCATCACAGGTTTGGATTTTTCCATTAGGTAAAAAAAAACAAAAGCTAAAAATAAAATAAATGATAACGGAACAAAAGCTCGAAATAAATTATATAACAACGATAACAACGAAAAAAATTTTAAAAAAAGGTTTCTTGGTGGGAATAGTGTAGTAGTGAAATATTTGGTGAAATAATGAGTAAAACTAGCAAAATATGAAATTACATAGCTACCTTGACTGTAAAAGTTTAAACAGTAGTCACGTACTATAGAGGTAAGTACGCGTAAGTGCGAATCAAGCTGAAAACCTCTATTCATCAGGCCTGTCGAGTTTGGTATGACATCCTTAACTTTACTCCCTTCGAATTTCGCTAAGTTGTCAAATATAAGAATTACCAGTAAAGTTGAGTACAATCGAAAAAGAAATAAGCAGAAGAGCCTCATCGAACGCATTCCCACCCAACACCACTAAGTGGTTCCAGCAGTAATTTCCACCTTCTTGTCCGGAAAATGGAATAAAATAGTTCATTTTTAGTAGAATGAAAAAAGCGAGGTGGCCAGTTGCCAACACGCACCCCTACACTACACAAATCAAATACAAAGCATACGGAAGTCAGCACACCATGAAAAGAGTAATGTTTACACTATCCTGATATACGTTTTCGCTTGGGCACATACGTATGATCGAGCTGTCTGAACAAATAAAAAGAGGAGAGCACTGGGCTATGTCCAGGGTAAAGAGAGCATGCATGCATGACGGCATGACAGCTGATGTGGGCATGGTTATGCTTTGAGAAGTAACACTTGCAAAAATCCTTTGCAGCACAGAGCTATATCGATCTTCGAGGATTGATGACTTTCAAGCATCCTACTAATTTTACTTCACCGTGAGTCTCAGAAGTGACTACCGTTAAGTCGTAACCTGCAAGTGTCTGGCTCGAAATAATTAAGAGGATAATCAGTAAAAGTGAGCGTAGTACGTGAACTGTTTGACGAGGTTTTTTCCTAACTAGTGGTCCATCAGTGTTTTTCGTAGGAAATTAGGAAATTTCCTGTGACCTCGCCTATATCCACTACACGGTACATGGACGTTTGTCACCAATCGGCACTATATTAGCCGATTTTTAAAAATTGTTCTCCTACAAATTCGAGGTAAACCCTGTGTTATTCCGTTCGGCTGCGAGCATTAGACATTTTCTAGAATCAACGGCTGATTTGGTCTTTGTTCACCAATCAAAATCTTGGCCCAAAATTAAGGTGCCCGTGAAGAACGTTACGGAATCCCACTAAACCGACTATACGACTGTATACAAATCATCAACTAGGTCCATTCCATTTCACAACCCCGTAGAAAGTAAAATCCACCGGATTAAAAAATTGCTCCCAAATATTCACCTTCAAAATTCCCACTCTTTCGAAAATCAAAACCGACGCGCTGAGTATCGACAGTGCTTTTGGAGTCGACGCGCCAAATGACCCCCATTTTTTGGACAGAATGAGTGAATCTTCTATATATAGTAAGAGAGTAACCTCTTTTCTATTTAGAGAACGCGAAAGAAATTTTCCTTTTTCTTTTTGGTTCAATTTCAACACATTTCTTCATGTTTCATTTTCTTGAACACCATTCCTCAAGGAATAGGATGCAGTGAAAGAAAAAATAACAATAAGAAATGCAGAAATGAACTGGACAATGCTACAAAAATATGCTACCTTCCACAAATCGCAGAGCAGAAAATCTGGGAAGTTGCTCCAAATAGTTACTATTCATGCATGTGACTTTCTGCCTTGTACATACAGCTTGAAAAGAAATTGTATGTATGTTTATAAAACGATAATTCACCTACCAAAATACTTTCCACTAATATTCTGCCGTGCAATGCGAGGAAACACAGCCGAGGAGGGAAAACTCCAAGGCAAATTTCAATATAACGCCCCTTCATAATTCATTATTGCCTCCTCTCCCGCTTCCCACATCCTTCATTTCGTAATAATGACAGAAAAGATGGCTGAGCTGCACGGAGAAAAACTATTTTAATTAGTGCCCGGGAAGCTCTCGCAGATTTATTGGCTTGTTCTGATTTATTGAAGAGAAGTAGAAAGATTTTAGAAAGGTCGTGGTTGCAGCAATTTTTAGCGCAGATTATTGCAGATCTGCAATGGTCTATTTTCACTGGATTACTGAACACTCCCGAAATATTCTGCCGAAATGCAATTCCACCATCCACCCACGTGAGTATTTGCAGTGGGGATCAGACAATATGAAGTATGATGCAGAAATACTAGGATTCCAGGAAGAATTAAATATCAGGGTAAATAACAAAGAATTACAAAGAAAAAAATATGAAGTTGATTATCTCTTTTATTTTTATTTCCTAGTTCGATACGTTCATATGTTGCTCTAGAATTGTTGTTGGTAAATTCAGCAATGCCAGATATATCGATCATATCATCACAAGAATTTTCAAAAAGTGCTGAACACAGTGACGTGGACAAATCCAGAATATCCAGGAATAAATTGCTCGAAAAGGAGCTGCAACACTAGTAGAGGAAATGGAAAGACAAATATTAATAATAATGAAAAATAAAAAGGTACTTATAACAAAAATTACCTTTATCGTTTTTGTGCCCACGCATAATCAATCGAACTTGGAACAAAGCTGCGTGGAGGGCTTTGCCTTCTTTATCTAATATTTATAAACTAATGATAAAATTTTTTTCTGAAAAACAATAATAAACTTTGCATGTCAATGCCAGTATTCATTGAAAATAGTGAAAAAAAGTTTTTTTTCGGTTTTAGTAGCAGTTTTTCTGTTAAATTGCGATCCATGCTGTTTTGTACACTTCTGATATTCAGCGTGTTCATGTGACCGTGTAAATAAAACAAATAAATAATAAATTACTTAGTTTAATTATATATTCTGCTAAAACATGATTTGAATTAGTTTTAAGTGAATCAGTCCGTAGTTTAATTATCGAATGGTGGGCCCTGCCAGATAAAGAAAAAATATGTAAACTTTGAAGGAACAGAAACTAGACGACTGGACAATGACAAAGCCTGTTCTCTTCCAGGAGTTATGTACAAGCTCAAAATCCAAGGGAAACCAGAAAATTATGACGTAATCCACACTCTCCAACGCTTTTATTTATATTTCTATCGTTTAGACGCATATGCACGAGAAAATGGAGCAAAAACATTTCACAGCAATGTGTACTTGGCCGGTGGGAAACGAAAAAGCTGGCACGATCATCTTTTGTGATCGATTGCTTCCTCGACTAGCATCCACGCGCCCACGCGTACAATACGGAAAAGCCTGAACTCACTTGAATCCTGGCGTTCGTGACAGTTTACATGGTAATGACGTGGAAACGTCAGCTTCGGGCGACGACATCATCGTGGAATCTGGGCACGACGTCGCCCTTTCTATTGGAACAGATGCGTAGTACGTGACCATCTCGTGCTTCGCCGATGGCTTCGATCCAGAACCAGGTGACTGTAATGCAGTTCATAGAGCTTGGAAGAGTACTTTCCGACTGGATACAGAGTCACCACTTCACAGTACACAAAAAAATTTAGATGATCGACGATAAAGGGACTACATACATTTCCCTGGCGATGTCTGAGGCTTCATTTAAGCCATCTAAAGGTACTTAGGAACTTGACCATGGACCTATTGCTCACCTTCTGGATATATTCAATTAAAATTGATTTGAATTAGGTTTTGAGACAATCAGTCGATTGAAACCGATTAGAACCTTTAAAACTCAACTAGATCTGGACATGTTCCAGTATACCATGACGCTCGCAAAAGATCTTTTAGAGGAGTAAATCCTGAAAGCTGAATGGTTGTCATGTACAGAACATTTACCTTAGATCCTATTAATGAAGGATTATCTATTTATTTATATTTCTGTGCCTCTCAGGTTGTTATATGAGCACGTTTATTGGCCTGACGTTTCGACAATACGTCTTCTTCAGAGGCCTGAAAGCGGTTCAAGATATTGTCAATTACCAAAGAGGCACAGAAGTATAAGTAAGTAATACTACGTCATGCCCAGGTTTTACAATGAGAGTACATGGATAAGGATTATCTCTTTAAGAACATTCACAATCAATGTTAGAGTGTACAATCACTTTCAATAAGAAGAGCTAAATATACAAAAAAGTGGTCGCTTGAAATATTTAGAAAATTTCAAGGAGTAAAGTTAGAAAAAAACGACGCAATAAGCACCAGCTGCTCACATACCTCCGCATTTCTACGAATGTCATAACCTTCTGATGTTACAGCGTGATGTGTTTTGCAAATCGCTCAAAATATTATACGTATTTCCTTCCTTCAGCCATACCATCGATGATATTCCGATGAGAGATAGGGACCACCCCAACAATCAAGCTGGGAAGCTTGTACGAACTGACTTGACCGAGAGCAACCCCATCAGAATGTATCATAAACCTTTTCTATTTACATGCAAAGAAATACTTAGTGCAGGAAGCTGGGAAGCGGGGAATTCGGAGGCTGTCATTTCTGACGATATGGCGATTTTTCTCTTGGGTAGCAAGAGCCTCTGAAGCTTTGGAAGGTGGCCCCCCATACCGCAAAATTCCTCAAGAACGTGATGGATGGTGTTTGCGAGCAAAGTTGTAAAAATTTAGGGCTGGTCCAGGAAGCAAATTGCGGCCGATTTTGGCAGGGCAGAGGGGCGTCTTGAGCGTTTTTCTATTGCAGCATCTTCGATACAGGTATGGGTAATGCTTAAGGCACTTCTCGAATCAGCAGCATGGATTGGGTCAAAGCATGGATTGGGAAAGCAAAGGAAATGCTTCGAAAAGTGCTCGCCTGCGTTTCTCTGAAACGGAAGCCATCAAGCATGAGCATGACAGCGGAATTGGTAGTGGATTGTAGGATAAATGGAGAAAAGGTGCTCCAAACCAATTTGCTTGTGATCTTTTTGGAAAATCACGCATAAAACGGAATTTGGATTTGCTCTAGAAGTCCATTACCATTTGTTGTTGCTACAAGACATCTGGGAAGAATTATAGTTTTGAAAACTGACAAAACTTTTATACCAACCTAAAAAAACCGAGGACGACAACCTTGAAGTCATTCTACGTTTCACCTATAACCTCTTACCATAGAAGTCATGAACGTTTTTCATTGTATTGTATAGGTACTGACGTTACTCCTACCTACCACATAGCAGCAAAAATTGAAATGCAGTGCAGAATAAATGCAGGCTGTGCTATCATCAATATTCCATATGACTCTTTCCCCCCC